>JAFBJT010091654.1:8059-39665 GCA_016785325.1 Chascanopsetta lugubris | reverse complement strand
TGACAAGGAAACTGTGCCATTTACCAAGTCTTTTGATGTCAACAGATGCACCGCAACACCCCTCTGTGAAATTGACTTTTGCCTTTATTCAGAAATTGCTGTTTAGATTTGAGTTTCTCGGATCTCGCCACATCTCTGTTCAACAGTGGGGGGGGGGGGCGACAATCCCACAGCTGCCTGTGCCTCGTGCGTCCGTCTGTTTTCATAAAAGCTGAAAGACATTGACTTGAAAGGCATTGGCATTGTGGCCCGGGGAATGAGGAGGGCCGAGGGGGGTTACGAGGAGAGAGCTCAGTGGAAACTAGGCAGGTAATCAAAGTCTGAAAATGTATTTAAACATGAGCAAGTCATTACTCTCCAACATCTCTCTTTGACGGGAAGATTTGATACAAGGGCAAGTGAGAGCAAAACAACAAACCTCAGACAAATGGTGAAATGGTAATGACGGCGGTATTTGCCCACACAAACACACCAGAGGCCCAGGTGGACTGATAGAGTTGCACAAAACGTGCGGGTGGTTGTTTCAGGGCAAATATCGATTTCTCATCCAGTGGACAATCTTGAGATTTTTGCTCGATTGTATATCTACGGCTTGATCACTGGAAAATGACATACACATGCACAGTGGTGTTTATCTATAGATTTTTATGTTTGATTCTGTTGCTTTATTCCTAAATCTACATTTCTACACAACGTGGAACTCGAGGGGCAAACTCCGGCGCAGACGGATCAAGCACAATAGGAAGTGAAGAAATGTGCAGTTCATGGGGTAACCACTGGGGGCTGATTCCAAAAGGGAGCAGACCCCCAGAGCTGAATGTTTAAGCCGGATACAAACTTGGGTTTTGGTCTCAATCGGTCGAGTTTTCCTTCGACAACTGTATGAGGGGTGACTTTCCTTCGAACTGTTGACTTCTGTTGCCTTTTCGAATATGTGTTGGTTCATGTTTTTATTTCCACTATTTGGTGTTGCTCTCTATATTTCCGTTGCACTTTGCACAATGACATTAAAGGCTTTCTTTTCTATTCTATTCTTTTCTACCCAGGTCACGTTTATGAGATGTTTGCTTGCTCCCACGCCTGCGTTCCCAAGTGCTGATGGAAGCCTAACTGTCATGGATGCTTCAGCAACAGCACACGGCCTCCTAAGGTAAGAGGTCCATGGCTACCTGTGCTCTCATCTCCCTCTCTCTCTCTCTCTCTCTCTCTCTCTCTCTCTCTGAATGCATGAGAGCATTTGTGAGGATGGTGTGGGTGACTGAAAAACTCAACTTAGGAAACTTCTGAGATGATAGGGTTGGAGTGAGCTTTCTCTTTTGTTTATTTCCATGCAGCGAGAGTGCTCTCCTCAAAAGAGCTGTTGTTTGTTGGATAGGTGAGGTTCGTGGTCACACAGCGGAAACAGTCCCTTACGATCAGAGGAATCACAAGTATCACAGGCTGCCATGGAGAGATGATCTGTTTCCATGATTGATTCTTTCAAGATTAAACGCGCCTGAGCATAGAAAATTAGTGTCTTCTCAAGATATGCATATTGCAAATATGCCGTTGAATGCCCGAGAGGAATACAGATGAGAGAGCTTGATCAGAGAATCATTCTATAATGGGTTTTTAGTGTCTGTGTCGAGAGAAATTGTCAACTTTGATCATAGATAAAGTTTGAACTAAGTGGAGGAGTCCTCCTGCTTGACAATAGCATTACATTTGACATCAATCAAGTAAAGCCTGGAAATGAAAAATCCCTCCGACATGGCTCGTTGGATGAAAACCGATTTTTTTGTGTTACTGATATTTGTGTGTCTCAGGGGAGAAAACACATCACAAATGTATATTTGAGATTTCTCATGTGTTAGTCACAGAGATGGCGAGGGGGGCGGCGAGAATGGGGAGGAAAGTCAGAGTCCCCATTGAGATCAAAACCCGAGTGGCAGTGGCATCAGGTTCTCACCGTGTAAAAAATAAAAATTATGTGCCATACCGATTACATTAATGATGCGCAGGCACAAGTATGAAAAGTGGTAATCCGCGCCTGTGAATGTTTTAGTGGTTGGAAGCCCCCCAGCTGAGCCATCTCTCCCAGTTACATCCTCCAGTTAGAAGACATTGATCATTTAGCACATTGGGGTCGACGTCTCGGCGCCGCTCCTGATCCCTGACTGATGTGATTCAATGGATCGTAATTATCGCAATTATCTGTCAAATACTCTTCGATTTGCCCGTCGCTTACATTTACTCTGCTGAGATGAAGCTGTGAGAAGGAGCGTTTATGCCCCTCCAGGGCGTAATATCTTTGCTCTTGATGCAAACATGAGATAATATGTTAGTCAGGGAAGGTTTATGAAAGCTCTGCTGGCCTTTGGGGAACGTGAATATGTGCTCTGTGAATATTTGATGTACTCTGTTTGACCTCACGTACCACCTGACATATATCAATATTTACTGCGCCATGTAACGCCAGGATTTATTCATCACTCTGATTCTTCTCTCTCTCATTTCTTCTGGAAGCTAGTTTAGTCCTCATTCCTAACTTTTGCAATCTAAGCAATACGTTCTAAGGGCAATCTGTGACCCCACTTATTGCATGTTCTGCAATACATGCATTTCACAGCAACCACAACCTCACACCCCATTCACACCTGGACTCAAATGAGTCTATGGCGTCTACATCAACACCTGGATCTAGGTTCTCCTCTGTCACTGCCACCTGACCTCCTTAGATCTTCCCCATGGGTGGTGAGTCCACAAGATTGGATGAGGCAAATGAGTGCATGGGGTAGAATGGGGTTTAGTGCCTTGGCCAAGGACACTTCAGTGTGTAGAATAGGGAAGACTGGAGTTGAACCTCTGACCTTCCGGTTTGAAGTAAACTCCTCTAACCCCACACTTGTGTTTTTGAATTGGAGATGCATTTGCACTCACACTTGTGTCCAATGCTGACACAGTATGTCGCCGGCCATGTTTGTAAGTAGTGTGGCATACTGGATCACAGTCTTGTCCTCCATGGGTTTGGAGTGGATGCACAGCTGTACATGTATGCGGTCATGCACTCTTGAGATGTGAGAGCATCCATTTTGATTAGCAGCTTCAAATGAGCCGGTTTCATCGACATGAAACTCCTCTCGCTCAGTAGCCTCGAAACACCATACACTTCTACTGCTAAAAGGGAAAGAAACCTTGCCATTATGTTGTTCTTTAATGGCAATGGCTGGATTGAGTAGTTTTGAAACAATGTTTTGTTAATTGTATTGGACCCTGCAGTCCACCACCATATGGGGTTGGAATCTTGCACATAATATCAAATGTCCCAAAAGTAGAAAAACAATACTTGCACAATACGCCCAAAGGCTTTGGCAACGAAAGCAGATGACACACGGTTGCTGCTACATGGGGCCCGATGGGCTGTTCCCCCCCCCCCCGTCCCGCTATCTGAGTGGCTGTTTGCCAGGTATTGTTGTTGCCAAAACTGTTATAAAACCCACATAAACGTCCCATAAAAGTACCATAGAAAATATCTTTTTGGGCAGTATTTTATATGCTATGACAACGTGGTATCGGCGAAATGCGAGCTGTGCCCAGAATCTGTCCGTCCTGTCAGAGGGAGCCATTAGCTGGCCATAGACATTTTTAAACCCCTGTGTCACCACAGTGTCTTCCCACCATGATGAACACATACTTTATACACTGCGACTTAATAAATGTTCACTGTTTCCATGTGAGCTGGATTGAATCTTTCCAGAGACTGTGCCCGTCATTTGCTCGCATTTGACATTAATTAGGACTTCCTTTTCAGAGGGAGAGCAACTTTGGTCATCATGATAAAAGTGGATCTTTTCCTGCTCCATAAATCTGAACAGTTTCCTTTTAAGTAAAAGCTTGATGAGATAAACCTCTCTTCTGCCAATAAGTCACAGAATATTATTATACGAGAAACAATGGTCAGAATTAATGGAAAGAAAAAATTGTCGGAGGGAGCTTTGTATGTGCGTTTCCTCTACAGAGATATGATTATATCAAATGTTTTCCTTGGATTTTTGCTGATCTTTGTTGACACAGATTGTGACATAGTGAGATATGCTGTCCAGTTTGGGCAGAATGGCACCATAACGCAGGGTCAGTAACTTTGGGAGGTTTGGAGAAAACCAGCAGAAAATGAAAAAAAACAGCAACACAGTAAGTATCTCAGTTAAGTAATGAACAAATCCCAGATTTGACAAAAATGGATACCATCATGAGGCAAACATGACCCAGTTAACTAGCATTACCTGTCCACCTGCTTCTAGTTGTACTTACATGCCTGCTGTGCCTTTATATAGCTTTGGGATGCCCATTATCTATCTGCCTGTTCGCCTGGTTCTTGTTAAGTATTTCATTAGTTTACCTCACTGCATCAGGTAGACATATACTTGTATTGTTTTCCTTTTAGAGGTTATCAGCCTGGGTGATTATCAGGGCCCATAGCTGACATTTTGCATTACTCTCAGTTTAGTGTCTGAATTGGTATTTTACTCTAATGATCAGCAGATATAGTCTGTATTGGTATCAGCCAACAAAACCAATGTTGGTCAGTCCCATGTGGGTTCAACACAATAGCTCCTGCTCGGCCAGCTGATTCCACGCCAATACATTTTCTAAGTGTAGTCTGGACTTGAATCAGTGGCTTTCACCAACCACCAGAACCAGTTGCACTAATCAACTTCCTGTCTGCCAATTGAGCAGCCCCATCCTTACAGTGAGCTTTCTTTGTAGTGTCAGCTGCAGATTCATCAGCCTGTGTTAAACTCCTCCCCGTTTCTGGTGACCAAGTCTCAGTTGTTCAGTTTGGACGACCAACACTCCAACTGACCAACTGTCATGCGAACATCATGCTATAGACAGCAGCTTGTCCCAGAACCTTTCACCAATGATGAGATATCTACACATGACAGTCGAACCCATACGCTGTAACAACATCCTGATGCCAGCCCATTTGTTAGTCATACAGGACAATAAGTCATTATTGAAGATATTGATCTTGAATCATGGCCAATGGACGGTCTTGAAACAAATAATCACTGTTTTTGCTTGTTTCTGGGTTTCATTATGAACGATCTCCTGCTGTCATGGTGCTGCACAAACTGAAGGAATTATTTTGGCCTGAGATGTATTGAATATTGTTTCTAAGTAAAAGTGAAAAGAAGAAATTCAGTCGAATGAACAGATAGAGAATTGTTGTTGAAATACCTGTTTAAGTCAGGATAATGACATGCCAACCAACCAATTTATTCATGACATTAATTTCCACCTCGCAAAAGGCAAACCAGATGAGGTGGTTACAATATGCATCACACAGCCTCTGCAAAGGAAAAATAAAATAAAATACCTCGCTCACTGTATCTTTCTTAACACTCAACACTGCAAATTCAATTTGCTGACAAATGGTACACACCTCTTGTTATTTTTCCGTTTGAATGACAACCTATTCTCCACCTGTCCAGTTCTCAGGGACACGCTCACATACACAATATGGACTACTTGTGCACAGGCACACAAACACAAATGGGCACAGTTTCTCAGGTAAAGGTTACAGACATGAAGAATGTACTCATTAGTTCCCTTTGCAACACAATCAACACGGCCTCCGCCATGGAAACCGCGGTGTCAGCGCGTGCGCGCGCGCACATACGTATGCCAGTGCGGGTCATAATGAGCAGCGGTGTGCCGTGCGTGTGTGCTGGAAGTCAGTGGTAACACTTCCATTTCCTCAAACCCCCTGGTGTTGAGAGCACCAAATAGAACACAATTATATTTATTATCTTCTCCAGCTGTCACTCATACCCAAATAATAGCATGTGGTGTCTGACTTAATGCCAAAACACACTCATAGACACACAAATGCACTCGCAAAATGCCAACCGTGTTGTCAGAATGCTGCAAAATCAATGGACGACAAAATTGCATGAATAGGTGATAAGGTTTTGGGGGGTTACAGGGACGTGGTGTTTGCAGGTTTCAAGGTATGACTCGAGATGTTTTCACTCTGTTACTTTACGCCGGCAGAAATAGAGAAGAGCTTGGTTCTTGCCAATGCACGTCCAGATCGTTCGACAACTGTCATCGAGCTCTTCGCTCATCGTCCCCGATGTGAAATTCATGTGGAGAATCTCGCCTACACCGCTTGCACATATGAAATGTGCCTTTCTGCTTTTGTGTTTGTGCAGAGAATCAGCCAAGGATGTGTGAGCGAATTCTGGTGGATTTAATACATTCTGCACCTTAGGCCAAGATTAAACCAAGCAGCGGTGAAATAGGAAGTGACAAAGAGTGCATGTATCCCAGAGCAGCTTATTGTGTACCATCTGTATGTTGTGGGGGTGTTTGTGCGCGCTCCATTCTGTGCGATATGACGATATGGGAGAGTGTGTGTGTGTGTGTGTGTGTGTGTGTGTGTGTGTGTGCGTGGTGCATGTGTGATGCCATATCACATTGTGTCATTATCTTGTGTTTCTATGTAGGAAAAGCAGATGGGAAGAAGATGAATTCAGCCAAGAGAATAGATAAAGGTGAAACAAATAGTTTTGATAATATTAACGTGGAAGCATCTAATTCTTCAGTTGTGGCGGGTCAAAAAAAATCCCGAGGCGCTCACGCAAGGCACCGCAGCAGTAAGATGAGGCTGCGGAGAGCGGAGTCGTGTCATTGAGTTGGAGGGTGTGCGGCGGCGGCGTCAGTGGCCGGGACGGCGCTGCAGCGATTCGTCAACTCTTGCAGTTAGCCGATGTGTGCTGTGATGCATCAAAAGTCAGATATTTTCTAGATAGCACATCGCGAGGAAAGGGAAGAGAATGGGAAAACATCACAGCAGCTGTGACGTTGCATCTGCCAAGCCAGCAGGCACAAACAAAGCATATTTCTCGGGGAAGCAGGCGGGGAGCTGAGGACCGATGGGGCAGTTCCAGGGCACTGCCTCCGAGGTGCTGTGTGCTCGTCGCCGAGATGCCACTAAATTGGGTTGTACTATTGAAAACCCTGTAAAGCCCCAGTGGATTTATCCACCAGACTCTGCCTGGAGAAAGTTCAAGTTAATTGCTCCTCTAAAGGCCCAGAATACGTGATGTATAGGGAAAACAACTATGATGACCCCATTGTGTTTATAGACTTTCTATTGATGTGCTCGGTCAGGGTATTCTCTCTGTTGCAGCATTTCCATGGAAATGTGGCAAGTTTCCCGCTTTGCATTAACCTACTGAGACAGAGTTAAATCATTTGACTCTGTAGATCTTTCCCTGCGTGCTTCAGGACAAGTGAGGCGGCCGTGGAACATGATGCGGTGTAGTGGAGAGCTTATGTTGCCTCGTAGTTTCTCTAAACATTTTCTTACTTTTACATGATGACTGAAAAATGTTTTCTTGTTTCGCTGGAAATGTGCAATTCCGATTTTAACACATGCAGTCTTTACTCAGCTGGTTATTTAGAGTGTGCAAATCATTAAATGCTTCAGTTGAAGTTGGCCAATTGCCACAATTTTTTTTTAAAGATGCAGTGTGTACGATTTGGTGACCTCTAGAGGCGAAGTTGCATGTTGTATCCATCACCTCATACTTACGAGCATGCAGGAGAACCTTTGATAGACTCCAGTTGTCATTAAAGCTCAAAAGAGGCTTAGTATGTTCACTTTTTACAGCTGTAAAAACGTGGCGGCCCCCATAGAGAGGACCAGCTCCTTATGTAAATAAACATTAATGGGCTCATTTTAGGGCAACATAAGAAAATAAAACAGTTACGTCATTAGAAATTCATGAAAATGTCAGTATGCAATTATTTTGTAATATTTTTAGAGGTGACAAAAATGACAAATCCTACACACTGCACCTTTACATCGGAGAATTGGAGAGTGTGATTTCTATTCGGTTTTTCTTTTTTCTTTTTCTTATAAAGCTGCAGTAATGACCTGTGCTTCCCTAAATCAGGGGATAACGAGGCAACCGTGCAAGCACAAAGGAATGTAGGTGCAGGGCTGAAGCTTCAGTTGATGTTCACATCAAACGGCTCAAATGGAGAAAAAAATGGTGTTCACCAGGCGGCTTGAGACCTCTCGGATTTCTGAAACTGGTCTCCAGGGATTGGTCCCCGGTGTACACTCATGAAAGCCTTGTAGATCAGAGAGGTCAGCGGAGAATTGCTCGATGTGTTAGCGCAGGTGGACCAACTACAGTAACTCAAGTAATGATTGCGATGAGCCGAGAACCACCTCACGCCACACTTTGAAGATGATAGCCATCAACAGCAGAAGGCCATGTACAATATAGGGCAGCTGAGAGAGGTGCCGTGTGAACCCTCGGCAAATCTGCTGAACTGATGCAACGTCATCATTTCAAAGCCAAGCAGAATCTCAAAAGATGTGCACTCACCACCACGCATTGTACACATGTCACGACAAACTGACACTGTTCAGAGAGTAAAGAGAGGAATGACCCCGTCAATGTCTATTCTTTCGAATAACAGGGCTCATGTGGCTGTCTCCCACCCCGTCTCCCTGTCCAGCTGTAACTGGGAAGCATTTTAGCAGTGACTGAGCCACACCCACCAGCTGATAGGCTTGGTATACTGGCCGTTAGGGTTAGGGTTAGGGTTATTTTGAATATATATATTTTAATTTGTTTTATGCATACTACCCTATTTGTTAGCACAATCTTAAGAGGAAATAAAAATATCAATCTATCAGCCATTAAGTTGATTGTATATAACATTTGAACTGTGCCTCAATGGCCCAATGTGCTCTGCTAGAAATGTGGGAGATCAACTTAAATCACCATTCATGTTGTGCATAGATAGGGACAATTTGGTTGTTGATTAAAATATATCAATTACCATCAGGGATCAGTTATGATATGTTTAAACGTTTACTACAAAGAGTAACCTAGGGGCACCACCCTGTTATCAGGGACCAATATCTACATTGATGGCTCAAATCACCGTCTCAAATCGTTTAAAAGGGTGAAATCGAGCACTGACTGTGGTCGTTCCTGCTCTTGTTACAAATGTAAACACAATAAGCACAGACAACGACGTGATAAATTATAGCAGGGTTTATTAACAGAGCAATAATTATCTTATAACATCATCGCTTAAAGGTGACTTATTGCTCGGCGGTTTGTCGCCGTGCGCTTCAGGCGGCGATGACGGAGTTATAATAATAATGATAATGATTGATAATGATAATAACAGCAATAAGAAGAATTATAGTAATAATAGTAATAATAACAAACACTGCAAGATGTGCTTTACTCATTACTTCGGCTTTTCTCAAATCATAAAGACGGGAGCATGCGTGCATCTGTGTGGGCGTCTACAGTCTACAACAGTCTACAGATCAACTGAAGTCACATCTGTACCTTTCCACGGGAAACATGATGGATAAGGAAATGAAAAAAAAAACAACCTTCAGATGTGCATGTCTTTTAAATCTGACTTGTTTTCTGTTCCAGTTTTGGCTTTTTGTGCCCGCGTATACTTTTAGCGCTGTTTTCCAAATGAGGCCCCGGAACATTCTGATTCTCCAAACACTGTTCGAGTGTTCTTCTCTATTTTGAGTGACGTCTGTGTATGAGGTTGAATCATATGATTTTTCAAGTCATGTGGGGAAGAGAGAGTGATTGACACTGAGTGTTTTGTCAGAGAAAAGAAGCGTGCGCACACACATGCCGAAGTGCTGAAAGGTCAGGATCAATAGGCATGTACCTCTCCTGAAGAGGATAATACCTGTGTGTCAAAAAAACACATAATCCACCATGTCAGTTCTATGGCCTTTTTTTTGGAATGTTGTTTTGCTGAAACATTGAATTAAACACTGATATCGCTCACTGGATTGCACCTAAAGGAGTAGTAGTATGGGTCTTACTCTTCTCCTCCTCCATATCATTGGATAGGACAGGAACCAAAATGTCTTATCACTGAACGGCCCAGTGGTTCAGTGTCTCGTGTTGTTATCTTTCGCTTGCAATTGGGGAAAAAAACGTGCTCAAACATCATCACTGACTGATGGGATGGAGACACATGCATGTGTGGACGGGCCCTCGGCACCACAGCTCCGCGTGTGGTCACGGCTCAACAGCCTCTGGCTCTGAGTGACATCAGTATCACAGGGTGACGGCAGTAAGAGGGGCTGTGTTGTCCATATTATTATATGTGGTTCGATGGACGAGAGCATTTTTAGACGGAGGAGCTCACATACACCAACATCTACGGGCCAAATATTACCCAGTAAATCTCATCATAATAAACAGAAGACAATTGGCCCGCTATCGTTTATGTTTTAAATCATAAAAATATTCCCCACGTAACAGAAATATAATTTCCCCCCTGAGTGTGAGCAAATGCAAACCACTGTCAATGACCTGCAGCTTAATTTGGCTGCTCTGCAAAAGCAGGAAACACTTGGGGACAATTGGGCCTCTCGTGGCGATTCACTCATTGATTTTATGCACTCGATCTGTGTGACTGTGTTGCGGGAACACGATGCCCTACATCCCAACGCTTTCTCCCAAAATGTGTGTCTGCGTAGCGCAAGTACGGCGCTTTTATGGACTTGGCGTCCCTGCAACATCCATCTCACGGGTGACATCGGCTATTAGTTTGTGCCTTATTTGCACATGCTGAGTACATCGCAACTGAGGGGGTAATACAATAAAAACAAGTGCATTCTCATAAATGAAACAGCACTGCAATTGTTAATCTGCAGCTACAGTATACTCTCGCGCATTGAATTAGATGCTCATTATTTAGATAGTGCCGTGCAGTTGTCCAAATGGAGCTGGGCCCAGTTGCTGATTGTGTGGAATTTGGAAGTTTGAAAACACCATTTAGGAAATCTCACATTTTTGTCCCCGTTCTACAACATCTGAAAGTACCATCTGTAAAACATGTGCAGGATGTGACGAAAAAAAGTTGTTGTCGAAGGATAATTCTGGTATTTCGTTCACTTTTGGCTTCAAGTTTCTCGAATCAAATCAATGTTTATTTATACAGCCCGCATTTACAAATCATAGTTTCAAAGTCACAGGGCTTCACAGGGTGGGTAACATCCTCCGTCCTTGGACCCTCAGCAAGGGTCAGGAAAAACAACTGGGCGAAAAAACCCTTTTAACAGAGAAAAAAAGAAAAGGTAGAAACCTTAGGGAGAGTCACAGGTGAGGGATCCACTCCCAGGACGGACAGACAGACGTGCAGTCGATGTTACCAATTCCAAGCATTTTTGTGTACACAGTTCATTCATACACCCCCATTTTTAAGATAGAACCCAATTTGAAAAATATTGAAAATACCCCTTAAATGTGTGATTGGAGTTTCCATACCAAATCAAGCAGGCCACAGATGCTGGGTCGGACAAGATACGCAGCAAAATACTGACAATCTCTCTCTCCCTCTCTCTCTCTCTCTCACACACACACACACACACACACACACACACACACACACACACACACACACACTCACACACACACAGGTGTACAACTCATGCAGAACCATTGTGGCTTTAATTGTTATTTGATGGAATTGTAATGTATGATCAAGAGGAATAGTGAACGATTTTCAAGCAGAATTCAGTATTAAGTGTTTTTCATACAACTGTTTGACGCAATTATAAAGTCAACATCTAGATTCTAGAGACCCATCTCTTTGCAGCTGTAAATGAGTATGTGATGAGACACACTGGAGGGACTGTTTCCCGTACAACCCCATTGATTAGATGCAATGATTTTTTTTTTTTAAACGGACTAAGACACAAAATGTTCATTGGAGGTTTGATTACAATATGTCACTGACCCCCTGAGCTTCGTGTGATTACATGGCCATAAACCTGAGGGAGAATAAAACGATCAATTTCACCATTACTCAGATGCACGGCACTATTTTCATGCCATCGTAATTATGGCACTGCAGAAATAGATGGATAGAATATACACTTTACATGTCCACTTTGAAAGATCGCCACTCTAAGCCACAACGCTGTGCTAATTGAATGGCCGTTCTGACGGCACGTCATCTCAGCCAGTGGTCAGAGTCAAAACTCATGGAGGAAAGAAAATGAAATTCAAATGAACAAGACAACAATTGTAGTTTTGAATGGTATCTAATCCAGTCCACCTCCTTGGGACCAGACCCCATGGATTAGCGTCCCCTTGCCTGGTTTAACAGAGACACCAGCTCTCAGGTCTGTGCGTCAGTGCATGGTCCCGATAACAACTGGAATGACGTGACCTCAATGTAGGGTCACGAAAAACACATCCACCAGCGTGGCTCATACAATGAATTAAGGATTTACACTTTTTGACAAACAATACACCAACAAGAATAAAACCCTCTATTTTTAGAAGGATCGCTGCGACACAGTTTCCTGCACAGAAAAGATTTGTTTTTGCACGTTACCTCTCACACCTGCAGCTGCTGTGGACATTCTACACCATGCAGAGTAAACACACCAAAAGTTCTACACCGTGTCCCCCTTTAATTACCCTGACACCGGTGGCCTCCATGCTCTCATTTGTTCCTCTTGTTGTGTAATTATTATTATTTTTTTACACTTTCAAACTCATATTGCTGTAAAATTCGAGTCGCTTTTTGCGTTGTGGCTTCATTTTGAGCAGTGCTCTTTGTGCTGCCATGGCTTTACACTCCTCCACCATTTCAGTCGCGTGGTGGAACCGTTGTGAAAAATCGATTAAATGTTTACTGTCCTCTGCAGAGCGACATACCTGGGCCCAACACCGGCTCTAATTGTGACTCTGAAGCACACGAGTGTAAAACTTCATGTATGATCAGTGGATAGTAACAGTGTCTCATAAACAGGTTCGATTGAGCTCATTTCTCAGCAGGGACATATAATGTTTCTTATTCAGTCAAGTGCATGTTCTTGTGTTGAGTCGAGTCATTGTCATGATACAGATTAAAATGCAAACACTCAACCACAAAAAAAAGACACACATTGTGATAGTTTGCCCTCCACTGCAGCAGGGGGCAGTATGATTAAGTTTGAATGTATTGTTTGACTTACGCTCACCTCAGTGGCGTATGCTTGTGAACGTTCATCCTCAGAGAGGAATGACTCAAACCTTCAAGATAGCTTACCCCATAAGGATTAAGATCTCAGAAACTTTGTTTGTTTGTTTTCGCAATAATCAACTCAAAGGGTTCCATCATCTATAGCCAGTGATTAGGAACCAAAGTCGTCTTGATATTCCAATATTTTTTGGATTTTTAAAGACAGGTTGAGATTCCATCCAAGCCTCTGGTTAGAGGACGCCTCCTTTAACCCTTCAGCCGTAGCCAGTGTTGTTTTCTGACCGGAGGGCTGGAAGTCCAACTCCATTCATTGCGCATGCTGAAGGGTCCTCCGCCAAGATAACCCCCGATTTCTCCCATGTACTCATATGCCTCTGTCAACCCTGTAGACTCGCTATCCTCGGGACAAATCGAATGGGGTCAGGTGCAATGCAACTCGGGTGGCAGTGACAGAGGAGGCGCTAGACAGAGTTTGCGTCCTCTGCTGGAGCCGCCGCCCCTATGACCCGCTATCGAATCAGCAGTTGTTGATCAATGAATGGAACGATGGAAGTTTTCTTTGTTTTGGAATCATATCAGCTCCACGCAACTGGCATTTCTCTGCAAGATATGCGGACACTACGGCAAATACAAGCAAGGTTATACATTCACTGTCCTGTAAGTGTGAACTACCAGTTTAATCAGCTCACTGACTTATCAGCTGACACTGCCAGAGGATAGATGTCCACCTGCAGGAGGAAAGACGTCTTTATTTGTACAGTTGTGATGAAGTCTGAACAGGTTTCGTCTGGGTTTATCGTATTTGCATTTTAATGTTGACATTGTAACCTCTATCGTATTTGCCTCAGGGACAATCCACAATATACCATATTCTTCTTTTAAAATGAAATCAGTCTTTGTCCGGACTAGATTGCTTGCCCTGTTACCAGGACTCATCTTTTAACTATTTCAACAACAATGTAAACCTACATAACATCAACACGTAAATGTAGTGGTCATGCACACGTTGGAGTAAACTGTAAAAAGGTTGTCGGCTGAAAGTTGGTTTGTTTACCAGACCGCCTCCCTCAGGAAGTGTCTTCTTTTCTTCGTCTAGGTCATCCCATCTTATTTCTGGCAGACAGTGATCAGTGAGTGCAAGTACGCACCAAAATGAATTCTCATCACCACTGTAACCGTACATAAAACTTTGTTTCCACATCACAGTGAGAGAAAAGTACTGAAAGTTGGGCAGAGGAAATGATTCGCTGTTATATTCATTTTTTTTTTTCAAACCCCCTCGAAGAGTCTTATGGAGGGTCGCAAGTTTACACAGATGGTAATAAAGCTTTTGAGATATTGATATTAAATAACAAAAAGGAACAGTGTGTACGATTTGGTGAATCTCTACTATCTGGTGAAGTTGCATATTGTTGCCATCACCTCACGCCTCCTATTCCAGCATCCAGGACATCCTATGGTAGCCCGCAGTTGTCATTAAAGGACAAAAGTTGTTTAGTACGTCCACTCTGGGCTACTGTAAAAACATGGCAGCCCCCATTGGGTGGAGCCGCTCCTCGTGTAAATAAACATTAAAGAGCTAATCTTGTAAAAATCAAGTCATGCATGGGGGGCGATTATACATTTGTAAAAATGTCTATATAATTGTTATAGATAGAAGTGACAAAAAATGACAGCAATCTTACACACTGCACCTTTAAAGGGAAAGACCGCATCAAGAAAGAATCACCGTTTACAAAGGTCTTGTTTTGTACCTGTCCAAACTGGAAATGTAAACATTTTCAAACTAAAATGGGAACTGCTTGTATCTTGCAGGTTTTCAGTTTGAGGCATAGACACGAATGGACACCCAGTGTAAATGTAGCGGGAGTGATAGCTGCAGTGAAGATTGTCAGTCACCCATTTCATGGGATCTTCAAGAGTGCATGGACCATGTTTCACCCTTCATGCAAAAGCAAAGAAGCTTCCTGGATGATATTTGAAATATCCTTAAGAAACATGCTTGTTCATAAGCTGTATACTTCTACGACCCGTGACGCAGAAGTGACGCAAAACTAGGATATAGTTGTGTGGATGTGGCCTGAGGCTTGGTGGTTTGCTATTGGATCAAGGATTCTCACCCTGTGGGCTATGATGCAAGATGAAGTGACTTTTAGATGGACGATACAGTTTTGATAGACCTACCACTTTCATGTGTTGTTGGTATCTGGCATGTGTGTGGTTACTATTTTAATGACTATTTTTAACTATTGAGAAAAGTTCTTCATACTAGCTCAGTGCAGATATTGCTACAAATGCAGCAGCTGTTGAAAAGTTGAGGTCCAATTCAACTCATCAGCCATGGAAGATCAGGTTCGCTCAAATGGCCATGTCTTATTTTGGATCACCAGAGCTGTTCTTGTTATTTCTCTTATCTATTTGTCTGTCCATCCGGCCATCTCGTGTTCTTCCTCTCTCTCTTTCACCCAGTCCTTCTCTCTCACCCATAACTGGGATCAAATGATCTATTATTATTACAGGTGCCGGTGCTACGATGATGCCTCCCGTATAATGAGATGAGTGCACACACTTTGCAGTGTTTGTCGTCTTGCATTCAGAGGAGGATAGGACTAGAAGAGTTTGCATGGAGTTGTTTGTTTGGTTGCCTTTGGCTGCTTAATAACCTTCACTTTTGATAATGAGAGGAGAAAATGGTCCTATCTATTTGTCACTGTTAATGTCAGGTCACTTCTCACAATAGTTCGGCAAGACAGGAGACTGAGAATTGCTATTCATCGTATTGTTGTGTGGCATAATTGGAATAAAAGATAGAATAAAAAAGTTGAAAAACAGATGAAACCCACCACGGCAAGCTCACTTTACCGTTTTCCATTCCACTCGTAATGGCACCTAACGCCGTAAATCTGCTTTCCCGTCACTTGGTGACTTGACTTAACATGACAAGCCGACAGCGGGAGGGCGCGATAATCTGTTAATCTCTTTGCGGAGGTAAACATGAGGGAGCGGATGGACAGATTGATATCCTCACAGATGATGGAGGTGCCCTCCACTTTTTGACCAAGACGACAGAAACGGTGGCGCAAGGAGCCAAGACTGGATCCAAGTGAAGCATTTTAATACACTGAGTGACAGAGCTCTGCGGCAGGGGCAGATAGATTGGGTGAACAGGGTGAGAGATAAATGGTGGTAAAAGAGACAGAGAGAGATAGATGTCAGAAAGTCAGGATGAATGGGAATGGGGAAGGGATAGAGATGAATGGAGGGGAAGACGGGTGCTTAGGGTTGGGGGGGGTGGTGTCGGGGGGGGGGGGGGGATAAAGGTAAAGGGACAGAGAGGGGGGGGGGGGGGGGGGGGGGGGGGGGGGGGGGGGGGGGGGGTGATAAAGGTAAAGGGACAGAGAAATCGATCTTATGGCGAGAGTATGCCCACAGGAGGATAAAGCTGCTAGAATACCAAGTTGTGTTTGCTTACAGAAAGACTTATTCCCGTGGCCTGAAGCAGTGTCCAACCCAAAATGTGCCTTTCAAGGTCATCAACCAAAGTTTGGGCGTCAACCTCACTGAAGTGACTGTTCAAATTTCCAGATTGTGTGCTGGTTCTCTGTGCTTGTGTCTGAAAAGCACCTTTCTCCATTATCACATGTACATCACATGACGACTGCTCTGTAAACCCCCTACACCTGTGAACGTTAATGAACATCTGTCTCGTCTGTCTACTCTTCCTCTCTGGGGTAAATAGGACAAGATAATAATACATGCAGACAATCTGACTTCACTACAAACGTGTGGTAGGAACCGTCACTGAAGAGGCACCGAGCACAAGCCCAGGTGTATTTGTGCCTCCGCATATAAAAGCGAGCGAAAGTGCTTTCATGACGATGTGTTATTAGACATCTTTGTGTAGCAACCACACAAGTGACTTCTGTTATGGGGGTAGGAAGAACCAAAGCGCAGTGCAAATGGCGAGGAAGCAGATTGATGTTTACGGCAGTACAAAGCAGGCAAACCGGTACAATCCGAAGGCAGGGTCGTAATACAGAGAAGGTGAGGAAGTACAAAAGGTGAAATTGCATTTTGAATCCATCACCTCACACTGACTCCTCTGAGCGTGCAGGAGAACCTATGCTAGACTGTCATTAAAACTCAGAAGATGTCCAACATGTCCACTCTGGACTACTGTTAAAAAGTGACGGCCCCCGTAAACAGGACCCACTCCTCATGTAAACACTAATAGGCTCATTTAACAGTAGTGGAATTTTTTTAGGTGATTAGAAATTCATTCAAGTGTCCGTCTGGAATTGTCCGGTGATGTTTTAGTCATATTTGTAATAGGTACGAAAAATGACTGAAATCATGCATATTTCACCTTTGATATAGGACAAAAAACACCTCCAGCAGAATGTAACTTTACTGTGGCACCGGCATGTTACCACTGACGACATGTGGTGTCTTTGTTAGTGTGAGGCCTGGCATTGCTGCTGCTCAGCAGTGAACTGTGATCTGGGCTGTAGCTTCACACTGCAGCTCTGAGGGAGTCTGTGTGCATCAGTGAGGCCTGTTCTCGTCTCCTTCTTTCCAACAAACTAAAACACCTGTGTTATTTATCTTATTCATGTCAACATGTTATTTCTGTTTCTCCATTTCTCCTGCGCAGAGTCGCGACGCGCGCGCACATACAGACGAGAGCGCGCTCGTTCACGTGAACGCTCCCACCAGCGCACAGGGAGCGCGCATTGGAAATTAACAGTTCAATTTTTAATAATGTACCCCCCCCCCCCCCCCAACCCCACCCCACCCCAAGTATCAAGTTTATATACATTAAATTCATCATAATATGATAAATTCATTCATAAATTCTATATAGTGTCACGTTACAACGGATGTAATTTAAGGTTACCTTTCATGTAGAACGGGTTTACTCCTCGTTCTTTTATTAAACAAAGTAAAACACAGGTTATTTATCTCATTTACACGTCTCTAGTCTGTCGCAGTTTAATTTCCCCTCTCTAGATCACACAGCATGCACACACACACACACACACACACACACATACAGAGCGACAGAGAGAGAGAGAGAGAGAGAGAGAGAGAGAGAGCGAGTGAGAGAGACATGAGGGCGCACACAGAAAGCGCTTCAGAAAATATGAAAGTTCCGCTCTGCTAATGAGTGTTGTCATTCATTATTATGATTCCTCAAAGTGTTTGTTACAGCGCCCCCTTCTGGGCAGTAAATAAGAATTTAGACGGCGCTCATTGGCGACAAGTGCTACTTTTCAGAAGCA
Organism: Chascanopsetta lugubris; assembly: GCA_016785325.1. Classification (NCBI taxonomy): domain Eukaryota; kingdom Metazoa; phylum Chordata; class Actinopteri; order Pleuronectiformes; family Bothidae; genus Chascanopsetta; species Chascanopsetta lugubris. Next base: position 21,345 of record JAFBJT010091654.1, on the reverse strand, counting down.
GCCCGCGGGCGCCTCAGGTGGTCCCTGTGGGCGACCTGGTGGCCGCGGGCAACGCCGTGGTGACCCCTGACTTAGACTATGTCACTGACTCCCCTCGTAGCATTGGTGCATTCATCAGGTCGAGGCAAATTACACCTTCATCTCAATTAGTTCAGGTACCTGCATTGTTAGTCCACATTCATCCCGAACATTGATCAGATCCAGAATAACAAAAAAAAAAAAAAAAATGTGTGAATCAAAGAGATGGGGATAGAGAGTTCACGTTGCTTGGGAAGCACGGCTCCTTGTTTCCCAGCTCCTCCCAGTGGAGATCCGGAACTCAGACAAGAACAGTTTTCCGGGGGAGGTGACGGCGCCATGGCGCGGTCTTCTTTCGATTCGATGACCTCAAAAATCATCTCCTTCGATAACCTGCCAGTTCTCCCTCTCACTCCTTCCCCCAATTCCCATCAGGAAATGATGCATGAGCAGAAAAAGCTGTTTGCGCAGGTGAGGTGATCGTCCCACTGTCAAAACCTGATCATTCTAATTCTTTTCTCAGTTCAATTTGTGAAGGCGGCTTTGACTTGACTTTGAATCGGTGAGATCCAAAGAGTGTGACGAGAGCATGATAAGAGTTACACCGCAGGTCTGTTACGCAGACAACGTTTGAACTTGTTTCTTGATTGCTTGTTGAATTTGTTCCCAAATTATACATCAACCAGGCATGACATCATGACCATCTGACAGGTGAAGTGTATAAGGGTGATTGTCTTTACCATCATGGCACCTGGGATATGAAGGAACCTTTTTTTTCCCTCAAAGTTGATGTTGGAAGCAAGGAAAAATGGGCAGGCGTAAGGATTTGGCTGTGGTTTGTCAAGGGCTAAATTGTGATGGAGAGACGACCGGGTCACAGCATCCCCCAAACTGGAGCACTGGTGGGCTGTTCCCTGTCTACCAAAGGTTAAGGGTCGGGGGCAGCCAAGGCTCATTGCTACATGTGTGGAGCTAAGGCTCTGCATGGTGGTCTGATCCAACAGGTGAGCCGCTGTGGCTCAAACCACTAAGTAAGTTAGTGCGAACGCTTCATCGCAGTTTGTTCGGGTTAGGGCTGTTTTGGCAGCAAAAGGGGAACAACACAGTATTAGTCTGGTGGGCGTAATGTTATGCCTGATCAGGGTCTACGGTTTGTCTGAGGCAGGGGGCTTCACCACAGTTAATACACAGCAGCTCCATGCAACCAATTTAGAATTAAATGTAAACACAAATACCTCTTTCAATTTTTTTTTTTTATCTCACAGCTGGATGCCATCTTCTTTTGAAGTGCAGTGAATCCTGGGATGTATTGGGTTCCACAGGTGACGACTCTGCCAGCGGGGGTGCTCATTTGTTGCATTTGGAGCGCGGGATAGGGATAGGTGGAGAGTGGAGAGGTGACGTCATTGGTGTATGAATGTGCACTCGGCAGTATGGGGCACAGAGACGGAGACGCAGCGAGAGACAGACTGGACAGAACGACTCTCGTCATTACTACAGGGAGGAATCCTAACTATGTCGGTGGCCATTAAAACCTCCCCGTCCACCCACCACCCATCAAATGTCACGTTCAGCTACAGAGAGAGACGACTTTGATCGACCTTCTTTTTTTTCTTCTTTTTCTTTACACGTTCTATGGAAGGTTCTGAGATTATTATGCCAGGACCGTCTCCGATGCCCTCGGAAATAGCCACAAATAATCCAAAGGAAGTCAAAGGAGCAGCAGGAGGCAGGGCACAGTGTAAACATTCCACTGTGGACTCAGGAGCACAAGACTCCTGTTTACCACTGGCCTCCCAGCAGCCTGCTCCCTGTTTACCATTGGCCCTTATTGCCAGAGGCGAGAGCATCTTGTTGTCTTCCATGTTGACGTCTCTGTCTGCATCTTCTAAAAAGTTCACATTTCATGTCTCACAAGCCAAGATATTAAGTTCTTTCAGATGTAGTGTTACATCACGTGCGCGTGCAGGGGATCGTCGGACTCTACAGTTGGGAACCCGAGGTAGTGCAGAATATCACACAAAAAAACAAGATGAAAGACACACGAAAAAGACCAGCAGGTGGCGATAGAGTGAAACAAAAATGAACTGCATTTTAATGTAGTCGGTGTCGAACTTGCGTTAATTAGCATATGAAAACATTTGCGGTTTTTCTTCGATCTGTTAATGCTGTGTTTTACTTTTTTTTTTTTCTTCAGGCAAAGGCCCGTGACCCACTGAAAGGGGTTCTGTAACCCACTTTTGGGTTGTGACCCACCAGTTGAACATCACTGCGTTCATGTGTACTTCTCTGCTGTTGGGCGTATGCAGCCATTTTATCCCCTGAGTATCTGGACTACACTGTCTGGGCAGCCAGAGGAAGTCTGAGCTGTTTTGTTTGGAATAAACCACGCAAAAAGTAATGGCCACTATGGGTGAAAAGCATAAAAACAAAGTATCAGGGAATGGCATTAACGTGAGTGCATGAAAGTTTTTTTTGTCGGAAAATAATAGGGACAACGTGTCTGTTCCTTTCAGCGGGCGATACTTTCAAGAGATCTGGCACATGAGAGCGTGCTCTGTAATTAGAGCGAAAATCCTCATTTACCCACAGTGTCTGTTGGTGTGAGCATATGTGTTTGGCGTGAGTACACGTGTGTGTCCGTGCGTGTGTGTGTGTGCGTGTGTGCCAGCATCACTCTGTTTGAGGAGCTGTCACGCTGCAGTGGAAGAATCCATAAGCTAAAATGTTTTTGAACTGGGTTTGGGTCCGTAGCCGGGGGTTAAAAACGTGTGTTTTCCCGCGCACGTGTGTGTGTTTGTGTCAGGCGGCGGAGCACAGACCCGAGGCAGAGCGCACCGTGACAAGCCTCATTAAGAGGGAATCTCCACCGTTCTGGCTGTCGACATCGCAACCGCCAGACTTCTCTAATTACGCTCTCTAAGTGTCGTTTCGTGCGAGCAATCAGCCCGATGCTCTTTGCATATGCAAATATGACAGACCTGATCATTAGCTTTTATATCTCACACACTCTAATTGTTATTGTAAAAACTGCCGCATGGAGCCAAGGGCAAACACACTCAGTCCTCACGCCCGCCGCCACCCCCACCCCCCACCCCCTCTCCCCCTCTCCCCCCCCTCTCCACCTCCCCATCTCGCTCCCTCCATCTATCACAGACTGTCGACTCTCATTCCACGACATGTTTTATGAGGTTTTGTGGCTTGAAACAGAGTCATGCAGTTGAATGTCACGGTCGTATAATCAGCTAACAAATGCCGCCGTCTGACATTGTTTCTTCAGAGCGCAAGGGAGGGAAAAATAATAGAGGAGCGCTCGCTGGCGAAGGCTAATTGGCCAAATGGAATCACTTAGGCAGAACAACGCCCATCAAAGCAATGACGACGACAATGATGGTGATGATGATGGTCCCAGAGAAACAACTTGGGAGCCCGCTGACCGAGATGTAGAACCTCCGGGTCATTTGCAGTGTTTTGTGGGAAAACGTTGAAACATTGAGAAAAAAAAAGAAACCAAAAAGTCCCAAGGACGTTGTTGTGACAGTCCTTGAGAGAACGGTGGGCTTTGCCTTTGATGATCCACAGACCCAGATGACCTGACTCATCAGAATCCATATTTAATGAGGAGAAATGCATCAGCGGCCTGTTACAGTACCTCTCCAAAAGAAAAAAGTTTTGCACATAATAGAACTTGTATGAACTTCACTTTTAATGTTGTTATATTCTTTTAGATGAGTGGAGAAGATTCTCTCACTGACACAGAGAGAAGCCCAGAGCTCAGACCGGTTTAGAATACAGTCAACTGCAAAGTCGTCCGTGATCTTATTTTTGTGACTTCCTTAACATACATTCACTCTGCTGTTGCAAAACATCAGGGGAACACATTACAGTTGTTTTGCTTGAAAAGAGCAGTTTCACTTTGGTGCCACGCCAATAAGACATTTGCTTGTTTCCCTCACACTTGTCATGGTGACGTTGCTTGATGTACCTTTGCGATCGAATTGCGAAATGGATTAACAGTCGCAGCTTAAATTTTCAGAGCCAGTTCCAGCAAGTCCAGAGTAATGCTGAGTCATTAACGTACAGTTTAAAGGTGCAGTGTGTAAGATTTTGGTCGTTTTTGTCACCTCTAAAAATATTACAAAACAATTACATACTGACATTTTCATGAATTTAGAATCACGTAAATGTTTTATTGTTTTCCATTACCCTAAAATGAGCCCAGTAATCTATATTTTACATGAGAAGGGGGGGGGGTCCTTTCTATGGAGGCCGCCATGTTTTTACAGAAGTAAAAGTGGACATACTAAACATTTCTTGAGTTTTAATCGCAACTGAAGTCGACCATAGGTTCCTCTGCACGCTCAGAACGGTGATGGATACAACATGCAGCCTCACCTCTAGAGGTCACCAAATCTTACACACCACACCTTTAACTGAAGACTAGCAAAACTCAGTATTACCAATGGCTGCAAAGGAAGCTGATGCTTTAACAGGGTAATCAGTCCATTGTTCTATCCTACACATCTATTGGCTCGCAATGACCACTGCCATATGGCAGCCAATCACCGGTGATCTGCTCACAGCGTTGGATGAAGAGCATTTGCAGAGGCGGATTCAGCCTCTAGTTTAAGTTCATACGACCGCATCACACACTCTTCAAAAATCGCTGTAATATATGCAACTGGCGCAGGGTGGATACATTCTGTAATTATTTCAATTTGCCAACTCAACACCGCAGTTTAACTGTGTTGTTGTGTGTTTGTGACACAACTGTGAACTGTTCTGAATGAGCCACACTTCTGAAAAGGATAATTGGAAAAACAGTAGCTGGCTGGAAAGTCTCTAAATTCCATGTTTAAGTAATTGTACGTTTTGGGATTTTTTTCTTTGTTGAAGTTGAAATTGTGAATAAATGGACGACATGAGACACACACGGCAAAGCAAACGTAGAACATCTGTCAGTAATTGCAGCCATTGCACGTATCCACGGATACAGTTGCATTATTAAGTTCTTTAGCTGCCATCTCAGTAATGCTCATCACATATTGATATGTATTTTGATACCATTAAATTCATTTTTTAAATATAAAAGATTGACTTTAATATTTTAAAAGGTTTGCTTTGATTTTACATGCCTTCCCTTGTTTTCATCAAGCGGCAACAATTGGGACGTGGAACTACTCGCAGTTCACAGGGTGGCCACTTGAGGCTGGCTACAAAAGCGAGACTCTCATAGATTGCCATGTTGAAACCGCCAACTTTAGAAGTGAATTAAACATGCGTGGTACAAACTGCAGTTTTGGTCTCAGTGAGTCACATTTTCAGGGGAATGAATTTGTTTCAAAGTCGCTTATATTGATTTTTCTCGGGGTTTGAAACTGTGCAGAATTAAGAGCATGGCCTCTGGTGTGCCACCTGGTTTTACCGGGCACATTCTGCGCATGATACGACAGCACCATGCGCCCACCCACAGCTCTGCCTGCCCATTTTTGGATGAACCAGGAAGTAGGAGGAATAAGGCATCAGCAAGATGGTGACCAGTGAACCGCCCACATTGAGCCTCATAAACTCTCTCTAGAAACCTTTATTCCCGACAATGAACTGTGAGTGAGTCAGTCTGCACTCAAATGTGATTCCACCTCTTGTAGTTTTAGGTATAAAATGCTTTGTTCCTCTGTGGAATAAATCACAGGATGCGTGCGTGTTACATCTGTTGCTTCTAATTTGAAAACTTCCTCCACCAAATGTCATTTGTCATCACGGGTATCTCTGCGGATACTTTGATGAATTCATGCGCAACAGACAACAGGCTGCTGCATTTTCTGTTTGTTCTCGTATTTCAAGCCTTGTCTCACAAGTATGTGGTGACAACAATCAGGTGAGACATGGAGATACACAGCCAGCAGATGCAATTGTCATAGTATTCCTGTACTAATGTGTAGGATTGTGAATGCCATTTTTTTAAGCATCAAGAATAGAAGAATTACTCATCGGTGTACCTGTGTGGGAAGGGTGATTCATGTTTTTATCAGTGTTGTTAAAGTCTTGAGTCCCTTTGTATGCAGTGGAACACACAGCATGTGTGTACGTTTACAGGCACCGAGTATTACTACAGGATTTTACACAAATAAGATGCATAGCTTTTGTTGTTGTGACAGCGTAGATGAATCCAAAAAGAATGAGCAGCCCCGGGGGGGGGGGGGGGGTGGGGGGGTAGGGGGTGTACTGATAATAAACAAGGTGTTTATCCCCATAGAGTTTCAAAATAATACTGATATTTGTGTCGGCGAAGTGTGACGCGCGCTCTGTCGGCTTGTGGGAGAATCTTCACGTGAACGAGCGCGCTCGTGTCTGTGTGTGTGTCTGTGTGCGCGGGGCAATCCACTGTAAAACACCTTGAATCTGAAAACTGGTACGATGGCGCCCTCGTGTTTCTACTTCCTGTCTTATTGTGAAGCCCTGATCCCCGTATGTTTCTGCCATTTCTACTTCCTCCCAATTACTCCTGATCTGTGTCACCTGTGTCTGCGTCCCGCCTGATTCCTGTTCCCTCCGATTGTCCTGTGTATTTAACCCCTTCGTCTTCTCCCTGTCATTGTCGTGACGTTGCAGTTCGTGTACAGTCCCTGTCCCGTGTTCCGACTCCAATCCCTGTATTGTTTGGAACTTTGTAACCTGACTACCTGGTTTGACCTCAGCCTGTTTATGGATTACGCGTTTGCCTGCTCCTTATAATGAAGACAATGTTAACCTTCGCTTTTGCGCTCGGGTTGCCTGCGTCCTGTCCTGACAGAAAGATGTTTACTATGACCACCCTGGGCTCCTTTAGAAACAGGCCGGCTCCCGTAGAGAGGACGCGCTCCTCATGTAAATATACATTAATGGGCTCATTTTAAGGGTGATGGAGAAAAATCAAAACATTCAGGCGATTATGCATTCTTGAAAAGGTCAGTTTGTCATTGTTTATAATATTTTTGGAAGTGACAAAAACAACCAAAGTCTTACACACTGTACCTTTAAAGTGACTTGGAGTCATTTCAATCGTGCGTCTATTTGCAGCAAACACTTTAATACCTATTTGTGGAAAAAGTCGATCAATGGAAATACAATAGATAGCAGAATTAAACATGAGTCAGCGATTTTGACTTGCGTTGGCCAGCAGAGAAGGCCTTGCTGGCCTGGCCTTAATGGCCTTGATTGCCAGAGGAAAATGTAAAAGTCCGCACCAACTGTTAAAAAAAAACAAAAGAGAAAAAACCCCAAAAACAAACGAAAACATTTTACACGGTCTGGAATTCTTTTCATTTACCTAGACCTGGCGCAGAGAGAGTGCAAGGGGCGCAGGCAGAGGGAGCAGGATAATAGGTAATGTAGATCCTGTAGACAGAGAAGCCACAGGGAGAGAGGTGTGGAGAGAGTCTTGATCCCACTGTAATGGGGTTCAATTCACCAGTCTGGCTGTGACTGTCCTTAATACCCCCGCTGGCTGATCCTCACTAGTGCAGCTTGAGGAAATTATCCGCCGGCCCCGGTACCTTTGATATATGGGTTCCTTTTACCAGCAAATCCATACAATATTACTCCTCCGCCTCACATGGTGTCGGAGAGGCGAGTGTGAGATATTGGGGAACTTACTGGGGAGGTGCTGAATGCGGCATAAGCAGCAGCAGCAGCAGCGGCTCACTGAGGATCAGTGGTTTGCCTTGTGCACTTAAATATTGAACAGAAGGGGAAAATGAATCTATTCGCTTTCATGCATTATTAATGGCGAGTAAAAACAGAATTGTATCCACTGAGTTTCTCTTCTATTCTCTGAAGTGAGAGGAGGACGGAGAGTTTGAAATGATGACTCTCCATTAGTAGTCGGAGCAGTTTGGCGAGCTCTGAGTTTCCACATCCTGCCCGCCGGAATTGACAGGCGGCACAGTTCATTTTTTAAAGCCCGTCCGGGCTGATTCTCCGAAGGCCCACTCAGAGGTTCGCTGAGTTGCTGGATTACAGTGACTCCTCTATTTCGATTCATTCATTTTGATCTTCTTATGCGGGGAAAGACGGCAAACTCTTGAGATGAATGGCCATGAATCTGTGCCCGCGTATAAATATTAAAACGTATATAAATAGTGAAAACATGGCAGCAAGGATGAATAGATCTGCTCTCATAGCTTAATGCTGCTCTTGCATTAGACCTTGACCAGAAGTACTTAATTCCCCCGTGGTACATAAAAACAGTACTTAGCAGGTGGAGCTGGGAAGAGAGGGGCCGAGTAAAGCATTAGGTCCCACGCGGCAGCGCAGTGCAGCAGCCGCACTCGCCGCCTGATGGAGAGCAAAGGTGAGTCGATGGCTTGACATTGCATGATGATGATTGGTCGGCTTGTTAATGTGCCCTCTTGAGCAGAGTTTTATGACTGATTGCGCTTCGCTTGGCTCGCGCCATGTTTCATCCGCACATGCGGCACGTTCGCATGCGCCAGCGAGTTATAAATCACCAGCTGTGGGGCCCCGTCCATCTCCATCTCCACCTGGATGCCGCTGCGCACTCTGGTTTGCGCAGAGCGGATTTTCCCCCCCGTACATTCCTCTGTCGGCTTCGCTGCACTTTATGCCCACAGTCAGTGACAGTCCAGTGGATCCCGCCGTCCATGAGTTCTCACCACTATTCGGTGGCAGTGTTCAGAGCAGAGGGCGAGGAACCTTTTACTATCGAGGGCCTGTTTAATTTTTAGATCATCCTTTGTGGGCTGTGCGGAATAATTGAACACATCTATCACACTTTGCTCTCCAGTGAAATACCTCTCTCTCTCTCTCAGTGCAATCTGATGTCGGATATCGGGGACAATGATGTCACTCACGGCTGGACTCAGCCAAACTAACAAGCCCTATCCTTTGATACTGAATGAATGCAGGTTTTTATTGTAATCGTGCCAGCACAACAACATTTTAAAATGCAAAAGTGCTGAAATAAATCAAAAAAATATATGTATCTACAATATCTACATTATTTGAAATAATATGACACTATCAGCTGTTTAAGAAAATAAGAATAAATAAAAAATAAATAAATAAATAAATATATTAAAATTCACATTGACCTGTATTCACATCCAGCTGTATGTATTGCATTTATTAGGGGTGTAACGGTACATGTATTTGTACCGAAGCGTTTGGGTTCGGTACATGACATTGGGTTCGGTACAGGGCTGTGCACGGGTGAGTTCCCTGTGTCGGTAGAGGTCAGATCTACTCGTAGATCTACCCGTAAAGTTCACTATTTTGTACTCGAAATTCGCCTTTTCTCTAAATTTGAGGGCCTCTAATACAACAACGATCCATAATTCCATTGGTAAGCCACTAATGACTGTATGTGTGAGTATCACTGCTACAAGAAAACGAAAACATTGGTGCAAACGCAGCTGTTTGTGTTTTGCATTTTGTTCCCGTACTGTACAGAAAATGAACCGAACCACGACCTGAAAACCGAGGTACGTACCGAACGGAGATTCACAGGTTACGCCCCTGGTATTTATTAAAGTCATCATTATTTCCCAGAGTTGTTGATTGCAGTTATCGCACGAGGATAGAAACTGTCTGCAAAGACAGTGATTCCCCATTATTGTCAAATGTCTTGGCAGTAATCCAAGACATTGGTTATTTGTTATCTCTGTTGCTTTTTTTTCAATTGACCAAAGAGGAAAACGAAATGTCATTTGGTCTTTTTGAATCCTGGATTCATTATCTCTCGTCAAACCTGTAATCTGCTCCGAATGAGTCTGGGTAACTGGTGTTTGGGTCGTGTTGTGACCTGGGAGCTAAAAGGGACAAGCGATGATGTGCTCAAACCAAGTATGAAGTCAGGTTGTTGTGGTGTGTGATGCACAGGCAGAGGATCTTTCGACACATGCAATCACCATAAGTAAACACCTCTGGACGAGCTGTGCCTGGATGGTGCCTGTTTCCAGGCCTGATCGTGCCGTGCCAGAGGCCAGTTTTGTGATGGCTGATAGCTCTGGTGGTGCCAGGAAGTGTCCCTGCCGACCTCCATTTGCAACTCTAATTGGTTTTCGCAACATTTGTTCCGGGGAATTGTTTGGCTCAAATTCCAGTATTTTTATGTTACAGGGGATTCTTGTAGATTTTGCTGAATATCTTTTGTCATTAAGTCATTAGTTGCTTGAATTGAAGAACGTCATGACAGTGAATGTTCTGAAGTATTTCTGTGTGCAGGCCTCCAGGTTCAGGGTCTGTGCAGTTACACATGTGCTGAACAATGAGAGAAAACACAATCGATTCATTTATTTTTCTTCCACAACCATAAACTTGCGAACATCGTCGCAGAAAATTAATTTGTTGGATTGAACCTGTGCTCACTTGCGCACTGGATCCATTTGTTTGTTTGTGTTTGTGCTCCTGCTCTGAGGATCGTATCAGTTCCGTTGTCGTTCGTGTGCAGTGGTTTGACAAAGACGACATATACCGATGTGGACATTGATCGCAGAAGTTTTTTCTTTTTTTTCTTTGAACAGCTTTGGGTCAGTTTTGTCCGGCCAGGCGGCTTAGACCCACAGGTAGTGCTGAGCACTCTCCCACAGTGTTGACCAGCTTAGCATTTATTGCCGCCATTTTAGAAATGTCACTGATTTTAATGAGGTCAGACGTGTAATGGATCGTACATTAAAACGATTCAGCTGCCGAGTGGCCAAAAATACAGCATAACCGCTCCATCCACCCCCCCCCCCCCCCCCCCCCGCCTTTCTCCATCATGCTGTCCAATAAAAATACAAGTAAAAATAAAAACCCCTTTAAAAATGATGGTTGGTGAGAGGTATCGCAGTAACACATGAAGCCTGGAAGACAAGGTGGATGTGGGTGAGTCAGCCCCCGGGGACCGAACAGGTTTGGGTGGTGTGAGACCGAGGGATGTGACCCCCTGTGTCTGCACAGCAGGAGCTCTGCTGGTGTGTCCTGTGGTGTGTCAGCGCTGCAGCATCTTGTCCAGAGTGCAGACTTGCAGGGGTTGAGGCAGAGTTACACCGCTGTTGCCCAGGTGACTGAATTTTTTTTCCACATCACTGCTACATGGCAGAAAATTGACTGGAGACGTTTCACGTGTGCAGCATTGACATAGCAAAGGCTGTGCAGCGTGAAGGGAAGTTCATTTCTTTATCAAACGATGGCGTCCGTGAGGTCACAATACGTTACTGCATGGAGGCAGATCGTCTTATATGCGCGTAAGGGTGTATTTTAGTGCATAATAAGAAAAATGTAAACATCGTGTGGGAGATGTCAGACTACAACGATGTTAGATATGAGATTTTTTTTTTTTTAAAGAAAAAGAAAAGAATAGTACATGTACGTAATGCTTAAGGTCTATTTTAGTTTAGCTGCGCGCCATAGCCTTTATTGAGGTTTGAAGGAGTTTTCGGTATGTGACAAGATCCCTGCTTATTAAAAGTGAATGAATCTATACAAAGATTCAACATGTGTGATAGAAATGTTAAACAGCAATTTATGTACAAACAAGGAGTGGAGAAAAGCTGTATAATTGTTTGTTTTGTTTGGAGATGTGTAGCATAGCTCCAGGCCAACGTTCCCAAGTGTCTCCATCCACTATTGGACACATTCGCTTGCTGACATAATCAAGCACACACACACACACACACACACACACACACACACACACACACTCACTTGCTGACATTATACACAGCCAATTTACAGCCCTGTGGATCTCCAGATTGTCTTTGCAGCCAATGTCCAATTGGTGCCTTTCCAAAAGGCTGTTGAGCATATTTCTGTCTCTGCCTTATCTTTTTTTTTTTTCTTGTATCGACCAATCGAGATATTTCCCTCGATGACGAGCCTCCTGCAGGTGGGAGAGAACGAGAGCGAGAGAGAGATTTTATGTCCGGATAATGAACTCACACTGTCCAGGTTTCGCTTTCTCCGCCTGGCTCCTCGTAAAACCCCCAGCTAAGCCAATCGCTGCTCCCCGAGTGCGTGCGTGCGTACGCACGTGAGCGTCATCGTGCATGAGGCGGGTGCTTCATTTGGGGGGGAGGTCAGCCGCCGATAATGCGCTAATTGAAATTTGGTCGCACAACAAGCGGGTCCACGGTGTGAGGGGAGGACAAAGACAGATAGAGAGAGCGTCCGACGTGGGAAGGCGGCTCCAACGGCCGGGCAGAATAATAAACGGCCGTTAAGGGGAGTGTGTGTTTTGTGTCAATCTGCGGCAGCTTGTTCTCGTTCTGCGGGGACAAACCCCAGACGTGAAAGCTGCTTGGTAGAGCCAGAGCCAGATTGACGTTCCACTTTATTGAGATTTAGTGGGTCTGCGTGGATTTGAATGATCCTCAGTGCAGTCTGTCAGTTGTCATGATAATGAATGGGAGATGACGGGTTCAGTGCCAACCGTTCTGTTTGCCTATCACTGTCAGAGGCGGCCAAACTTTATGACAAGGGCAGCCAAGGGATCTAAATATGACAATATTGGTGCGGCTGAATCAAGATTAGATTGGGGGGGAGGCGGGGGGGGGGGAGAGACTGATGGCCTCTTAGTGGAAGGGATGTTACCGCGCATGTGGATGTACTGTTGAGTCACAAAATGTTGCATCTCTGGGCTGTGGAAGAGATAAAAAAAAAATAGGACTTCTATGAGCCGGAATAAATATATCCAGGGTGAGCTGGGGGAGCCAATGTGATTGAATGTTTGCTGCACTCTGAAGAAGTAATTGCGCTGCTTTATGCATTAACAAAAGTAATCATCTACATTACTTCCATTTCCAGGCTCAGATATTCACACCTGCATGACGGCGCTGCAAAGCGCCATTGGGCGATTCATGTGTGTTGACTTGCTGCATGTAAATAATGTATGTGTTTCATGGGTGTGGCCCATCTTTTATGCGGAGAGGCTGCGCTCTGCCTTGCCCCACCTGCAGGCCGTTTACCACACTGACACGTCCACGGCCGAATGCTGAGTGACGCAGCGAGCGACAACTTCCCCGTATGACTCATTGGAGTAGAATCGAGGCGCGATGACAAAATGACTCCGAAGTACTGAACACGAACTGCGTGAGACATGGTGGAAGTGGATACTCTTGACATACGTGGTACCATTTGAATCAAGTTTCTAAAAAGCAGTGTTAGGGGAGGTGGGGTCTGTTCAAAGTGAGTGATAGTGACGCGGCTCTGCTCTGACCAAGGGTTAGGGTCACCCCAGCTCTACCTGTGCCCATTTTTGGATGAACTAGGGAACAAGGAGTTGAACC
>JAFBJT010091651.1:37234-47544 GCA_016785325.1 Chascanopsetta lugubris | reverse complement strand
GGTCTGTATTTATACCTCAATTTATTTACACAGCACTCACCCATTTACAAACACACTTTAGCACAGTGCATCTGTGCAGCACTTTCCTCACAACATGTCACTCATACATATCCATCAAGGCCAAGAAACATAGAACAGGAAGACTGGGTTCAAACTGACAACAGCACATTTGCACATATGGGGAATTAACGCAGATTTCCAGACTTTCAAGAGCACGTTGTGTGTTCATGGATAATATATATATATATATATATATATATATACATATATCTACATATAAACTCTGCACTTGCCAGGATAGAGAACAGAGATGTGCAAAACAGAATGAACCCTCGCATGAAACAGGGAAACAGACTGTGTTCATGCTTCAGTAAAGCTGCTGTGGAGAGAGCAGTCAGCATGCAGAGGACGAGGGAGGCAGCACTACTGACAGCTGTTTAATGAGAAATCCCACGGAGAAAAATAATTTATACGCCTTTTATCGACTGAAACCCACCAATTCCCTTGTAACACAGCGTTACTGACTTGAAAGCCAGCACTGTTTGACATTTTGTCATAGCAGTGGGATGTGGGTAACATTCGCTAAAATGTCTTTTGAAAAAATTCTCGTATTTTTCAATCATATCAAAATATGAGAGAACAATATGACAGTGGCCATTTGAAGTGACAGAAGGTTCCGTATGATCAGTTGATTGTAAAGACTGTTTGTAGATGTGGGGAGATGATCTACAGCCCAGTCTGGGCACTCTCTCGAAATAGTTTTCCAAAACAGCATTTGGCAGATTTATTCTCAATCCATGAATTTGTCAGTTCATTTGTTATTTCAAAACATGAGCATTATGTCATCAGTGCAACAATCCTAAGTCGCTATAATTACATTACGTTGTTCATTATGGACAAATCTTTTTTGTTTTGTTTTTTTAACAATATCCCATGGTAGTTTAGTAGTTATGGGTGAATAATCCCACAAGTGATCTGTAGTCACTACTAACACGGTCCCATGAGCACTTACCACGTACAAGTACTTAGCAGTTGTTACTTCATTAATACAAAGATAATCTGCAGATAGATCCAGTATAATAAAATTGAACCACATGGTTGGCTACAATACAAATACACTTCAAATTCAAACATTCTAAAAAAAACAATAGCTCTACTACTTGAGGCTTGATATGATTTGATACCACTGATATGTCTGTGTTTACTATGCTACTGGTTTTACAACCTACATCTATTTGTAGACTTTGATTCACACAATTTACCCACGTATAACCCACGCAACAACTCACCTTGGACAAAGACAATAGACCTGCAATGAAATGGCCAATAAGAACCTCTTTACATGCAAGCAAGCGGGATCCAGACCCATTGGCCAGCTCTTGTCTGCAACCCTGGCAACAGTTACCATGGCCACGGCAGGAGGAAGCAGTGTGAGATTACAGCTTCCTCACCAGGGGTTAAAGTTCACACTTCAGATGAACTGCAGCGGAGAGACAGCTGTGTGCTACCGTTTGAAACGCCATGCATAACTTCATGTTGGTAAACAAAGGTTGAGTGGGAATATGGGAGTTGGAGAGCAAACGGTGGTGTTGTTTCACCAGACGCGTACTCCGATGTCAGTTTAGTCTTTAAAGGTGCTGTGTGGACGATTTTCGTCATTTTTGTCACATACTCAATATTACAGAACAATTACATGCTGACGTTTTCATGAATTTATAATCACCCAAATGTTTTCATTTCCCTAAAATGAGCCCATTAATGTATATTTACACACAGGAGGGGGTCCACTGTTTCACAGCGCTGTTGTAAAAGAGTGCAGTTGTCCACTCTATACTGTTTCCAGTTGTGCGTGTCATTGTCACAACTTGCTTGGTTTGTCCAATAATAATTTGAACCCTTTGACAAACATCATCACCAAGTGGAAATTAGTCATTTCCTGCACAATATTGCTATTATGAAAATCAGAGGACGCGGCGAGTCAACAAGCTTGTTGGCCTTAAAACAACCTGCTGATGTGATTTGTGCTTTGTGCTGTAAATATGTGTTTCATCCAACACAAAAAGGATGTGCCATTGAACCACTCAAAAAATCTTTTTAATCATGCAGCAGCTCCGAGGACGGCAGGTGTAAGCATCGAGTGTTAAAAGAGTTACTGTGGCATGGATTGAAATTTGTTTTCCATAGGTTACTTCAGAACATTTCATCCTGTGATTCATTTCTCTTGACAGCAAACTAAGCATGGTGACGGCCATCTGTCCCACAGCTTGGTCCAGCGAAGGTCAGCTAATTAGAACTGACCCGCTAAAGAGGTCCTCCACATAATCGACGGCTACAGCGGCAAGCTTATTTTTGAGAGAGTTTGATAAAAAAAATAAAAAAAAACTTGCTGCCACTGCAATGCATTGGCTCCCGAAGAGACATAACTTGACCTAACTGAGAGACCCTTTGAGAGGAAAAGTTGGTCACTGTCGGCATTGCACAACCTGAACAGTGGTTACAAACTAAACCGAGTTGTGCGAGAGAGTAGAAGCAGTGGCTACATACTACTCTGAAACCCTGCAACAAGTAATGAGTACTACCAATACGTAATATGACTTGGCTGCAACTGCTACCGGCTGTCACACAGGCTCACTGCCAACAACCTGCAGCATGACACAAAAGAATGCTGAAGAGACCAATTAGGGCCGACTGAGTTGTGTTCAGGTACCAAAGACTGTCGCTCATTAGCTTGTGGATATTAACCCACGCTTCCTGCCGTCTGTTCACTTTGAAGGTTGGTTGGTGCCATTTAGCCTTTTCACATTTTAATCGAAATATTGGAACAATGTTAAGGTCATTTCGTATTTCCACTACCTCGATCTGTTCATTGCAAAAAAGCGTCCCTGTCAACAATTGTTCATATTAATTATATCTGCTTCACACTTGGCACGTGTTATGCCAAGAGTGTGAAAAGTGTGTGTGTATATATATGTATATATATATATATATATATATATATATATATACACCACTACTGCTTGTCGCCACTCAAGAGATAATTAAACTGTAGACCTTTAGACTGATTTTAATCAAAAGGTCCCGAGACAAATCTTTAAAAAAAAAATACATTACAGAGTCCCGTGTCCTTTCTTCCTAGTTTGCATTCATTGCCTGCACTGGCTCCGACCTGCAGCACGTCACCACCAGCAGAAGCAGCTCGGTGCGTCGCTCATCAAAAAGTGACTTGACATGGGGTAAAACTTGAATAAACACCCTCCCATGACTTTGACTCTGCACTGAGGACAAATACCATAGACTCAGACATGTCTTCATTTCTCCTGGGCGGAATGTCTGAACCGTGCTCATTGACGGTGAGAGCAAAGCAAAGCAACAACTGCGAGCACTGGTGAATTTTTCCATGGGGCACCTTCACGACGTTGACTTACCACAAGAAAAGCTATTGTAGCATAGTCGGAAATAAGGGAAATGGCCAGTATTCATACTGTTTTTCTCTAGTGTTGATGACCACTCAAAGCACTTAAAAGTATGGTTTCACTCCACTCTTCACAAACACGCTGCATCGATGTGCAACACTTCCTCTAGCACAGTGCACTTATGTGCACTTGTCAGGGCTGAGTTGGGATTCAAAGTCCTCTAAAAGACATTGGTATGCGTAGTAGGGGAGGCAGACACCAAACTGCAAAGTTAAAAGATGACCCACCATATCATCGCATGAGCGCCATCCGTGATCCGTCGACCGAAAACGTAAAATTCGAATTTGTCTACACACACAGCTGTGCGCCGTGTCAATGGAGACAACCATGCACTGTTTCTGCCATCTGGGAGCTCCAAAAACTGAAAATATGGAAAAACAATAACAGTAGTATGTGTGTACGTGTGTGTGTGTCTACGTTTGTGTTTGTGTGTGTCATTGTGTGAGCAGATGTCACCCTCAGAACATGTATCTGCATATGTGTGTGTGTGTGCATTTGTATGTGTGTGTGTATGAGTGAGTGAGTGAGTGAGTGTGTGTGTGTGAGTGTGTGTGTGTGTGTGTGTGTGTGTGTCACATCTCCCTCAGTGGGTGCAATCTATCTGCCAGTAATTGCTGCAGCCAGTGAAGCTGCTGGAGTGGAGCTGACTCTGGCTCACATGCAGCTGAGATCAAAGCCTGGAAGCAGTGGGGTATTTTAGGAGCAAATTCCCTCCGTCCAATAACTTTTGCTGGCGGCACGAGTCGAAGGTTTTACTTCTTTTGAATGGGCGCACTCCAAGGCGAACACGATCGTCTCAGAAAGCCTTCAGGCATCTCAATCGGGGGCTTTCAAAAAAATGCGTCTGATACTTAACCATGACCTCTTAGTCCTTCAAAATAGTCCTGCCTGTGTGTAATACATGAGCCGTCTACTGTTTGTATTACTGTTGGTATTTTTCTTTGTGTGTTTGTGCATATCAATTAATTGAAACTAGGTTCAGCGCACACTTGTTGATGAGAAAATGATGGAAAAGTTGGGTCCGACCATGAAGTCAAGAACGCAACCTCACGCCTGCAGGGAACACATTGGATTTAACTACTGCTTGTTCTGTAACACAACTACAAAGTTGTGGCTATGCTAACGGGAAAAATAACTGGACATATGTTTATTGTTGTCTTTTTAAAGACATTAACTCTGGGAACCTGTTCAACTATTGGCAAGACATGTGCTTGGAATTACTTGTGGTAGAGTCTGGGAGGTAAAGCCCTCTGCTTTCCTCTCTACTAAGAGGCCAGTTTGGGTTTAGGAGGCAAACATCTCTTGAATAAAAATCAGACTCACAACATATCTCTTTGATCAGGCCCAGTCATGCAAAAAAAATAAATAAATAAAGTCAGGTGAAATCACGGCTCTAACCCAAAACTGTTTCTGTTGGGAGTTTATGAAAAGGAAACCCTCCACCATATTGACTCCATGGCTCTTAAAAGAATCAGTTGTTTCTATATATTATGGAAAAAGGTATATTTTGTGACCGCGGAACACAACAATATTCACAGAAACAATCTGTATACCGTGCTCAAAATAGAACCAATCTTGCATGTCTTAAAATATCCATGTGTTTCTTTCTGTCAAACATTTTCTATTTCCTTTTGTTTCTGATGCAAGTGGTGTGTAATATGTCAGAAGCATTTCAGTTTCAAGAACAAATTCTCGATGGGTAATGTGGTTTTTAAAATACAGACCATTTTTTAGCATCATCACAATAATACAGATATTGATCATTCTATGGATTTCAATCATTTTACAAATAACACACCTCTGTTGGGAATTGGTATTGTGACTCAACCTCAGTATTTGTCGTTTGATTTGTCGTTACATGGATTCCCGAAGGCCACTGATGTATATCCCAATAATACAAATGCGCATATACGAACTAAAAGATTGTACTGCAGCACTCACACGCACAAACGCACACACACGCACACACACACACACTGTTCCACAAAAGAGTGCAGACATTAACCCTTTCCTCCATCTGACATATTTGAACTCACTGGTGATGACATAACATCAGACACACATGTAATCCCTGATTACACACTGCGCAGCAAACCAACAAAGGATTGACAAAGTGCTCATCAGGGTGAGGACTGTCATTCGCTCACTCACCAACGAGGATATCGCATGATCACAGTGCACTGACAAACGCCCCCTCTATACATCCGGATACACACACCGGCGCCACGTCCTTGCACTGCAACCCTTTGTGAATTGCAAATACAAAAAAAATACAAAACAAAACACCCACTCGTGACTGGTACATGAGCAGGTGCAGGTTAATTCTGTCAAAAAAGTTGATCCGTACAGCAAACAACACCTCACCACCCATCCGTTATTATCAGTAAACACCGTGTTAGCATTCGATGACGGTGAATGCATCGTTCATGTGGAGCTTTAATGGCAACGACAGTGTGTCAAGCTCTTGATTTTGATGGATTCCACTAATCTAGCGCTAAGCAATCAGGGATTACTCCAAGGACTCATCAGTAAATACGGTCAGACAGGCATGGGAATCACTTTTCTGTTCTCAGGACTCCTGAACGTTTATCAAATGCACTTAAGCAGATGCCTTTCCCCGAGGTAAAGCACCTTGGCTTTCTTTGTTGGTAAATAGTGTTTCTGTCTGAATGGCCGACATGTTATCCAGGATGTGAGCGGTTTCTATTCAGGCTACATGTGAGACAGTGCCCATCTTATCTGATAGTGCTCTATATATGTTTGTGTGTGTGTGTGTGTGCGTGCAGGCGTACGTGCATGATCGAGTGTGTGTGTGTGTGTGTGTGTGTGTGTGTGTGTGTGTGTGTGTGTGTGTGATCTGCAACCATGTCATGTTCTGGTGTGTGTCAGCTGGTGGTCTGTGAATGAGGACGTAAACACGGTGCTGTGGGCCATTTGGGCAGACGGCAGTGATAAAAACTCAAACTAATAACAATGCAGAACATCAAACAGAAATCATCATCAGTAATGTTACAGATCGCAGGAAACCATGCAGCAAAGTGGTTCTAGGTGTTTGGACTCAGTCGGGGGAGATGACGAGAGTGCTGTTGGTTTCAGAGTAAACTGTACGAAGCTCAGATTGAAGGAGTTGAAGAGCAGTCAAAGAGTAAATAGACGGGCAAATCAAGATATATATTTTACACGTTTCTACTGTACGAAATGTGTGATGCCAAGCCCAATGTTTAAACTGTTGAATTTTTTTGTACATGAACGGGGAAGGATTACCGATTTTAAATTTTTTTTTAAAAAACGCAGGTCATTTTGGTCGTGCTCCTTGATGACATACCATTTTGAAAACATGGCCTGAGGGCAACGCGTGTTTTCCCTGCCGGCAAGCAGCTGCTCGCTGATACCATGTCGGCTAACGCTGCAGTGGGAGACACAGAGAAAAGATATGTGTGCATGCGTCCGCGGCCTAACGCCCAGGTAGGCTGATCATTTGATTTGCTGCTTGTTATGATATGACCTCATGGGTGAAAGGAAGCTTCTGAAAGTTAGTCAGCGACCGCGGACTATAAAGACAAGTATCATATTAGAGTCACAAAAGATTGGATGGGATTGATGACTCACCCCCGTCTAATTACACCACATGCATTGCCTGCTGTAAGTGGATGTGTCAGGAGAACCATGTATGCTGGGGGTATGCTCGTGTGTGTGTGTGTGTGTGTGTGGGTGTTCATTTGTATATGAACACAGCAGGCCATCTGACAAGGCTTTCATCATTATTTGCGGCCTACATGCTAACTCATGAATTATGCAGACAGGGTTTAACTGTTTCTTTACTACACAAACACACACACACACACACACACACACACACACACACACACACACACACACACACACACACACAGACTGCTTCAGGTAACATCATTTAGAAAAGGTTGTACTTTCTTTGACTGTCTGCATTTGTGATGCCAAGAATGCTGAAAGTGTGAGTGTGTGTGGTCAATAGTCTGTATTTATATGGCGCTTAATCAAATCCCAAGACATCACATACTTTCTCTTTAAACACTTTTTTAAAGTCCTTTGAATCCTGACACAAAATGCACGACTAAGGACAAAAATCAAGGGAAAGGACAGTGTCGAACAATGTGGCACGCAAGCTGGAAGATGGAGATGAGCTGTTTTATCCCGGGCCCTGCTGTGGTGCGGAAAACGAGCAGATGGTTTGACTATGCTGCTGCTTTGAGCATCTCACCTGGGCATAGTAATTCCACAAGGCCCGATTAACTCAGAAAAGCAAAAAGAAAGCTTTAAACTCAAGAGCATCAGTTGTCCAATTAAGAACTACAATGGCACCTCTGATTTCTGACAAGGAAAATGTTTGTGATCCATTCAGTTACACAGAGCATACTTATCAGAGCAAGCCTCAAATTAGGCTTGTGCTGATCTGAGGACATTGACGGTAATCCTAGGTATCACTTTATATTTTGTTGTGTTTTGAGCACAATTTTACAGGAATGATAAAAACATTTGTACAAAAATTAAAATGCCTGCTATAGGATCCTTATAGTTCTTGTAGTTCAACAGATGTTGTGGTATCAGCATTGGGAACAATTTTGTACACAATAATCATGCAGTGAATATCAATATTGAGACGGCTCCACATCAAACTGTGCATGTAAATTGCTTGACATTTCCATTTACTTTGGTCTTGTACCTTTATTAGTATGTATTGTTCATTGCTCGTACAGGTTACAGCACTCAGTGTGCTCCTTAATTGTTGCAGACGGTTACAGTTGTATAAAGGTTTTAATGGGACGCAGCTGCTCCGATACACCCCCCATGCAGTGCAGCCGATTGTTAATTTGACTATGAAGAGGGTTTCAGAGCTTTAGAGGAGGAGAGGAGAGGAGAGAGAGAGAGAGAGAGAGAGAGAGAGAGAGAGAGAGAGAGAGAGAGGCAAAGTACTTGTGTGTGGCATGGTGCTGTGGTCTCTATTATATTGAAGTAGCCGCGCAAAAAGTTAACGATATTACAGAAATCATTTGTATTACTGTTTCATGAAGTTACAATATTATCCCCATCATTTGATACTAATGCTCACCTCTAAGACATTTCATCTTTTATCACAGTACGAATCTACACCATCTAACCGAGATTGTAGTCCTGATTTTTGAGTCTGATCCTGGCTTTACTCTTATTTATAAAAAAAAATTGCAACAAATATATTATCATTGTTTTATATGCCCTAAAGAGGCAGTGTTTTTTTTTTTTTTATTGCGGAAGACACCTGTGTGCTGGTCTGTGTACAAAAATGTATGAAACTAGTTGTTCATAAAACTCTATAGAAATTGGCTTCATCTCATTTTAGCCCACATCTCAAGCGCGGTGCAGTACCACCCACTTCCCAGCTGACTGGTAAATGTGTTTGAAAGGACTTTCACAAGACTTTCATTCTCCTTCTCTATACCTCTATGTTTTTGTGACACGCTGATTCTGACACTGTGTTTAAACTGTGATGTTGAAAACTCAGAGAGTGAATGAGGATTCCCTCCTTTGCTCAGACAGTGATTTTTTTGTTCCTCCACCCTCTTTTCCATTTTAAAAGAAGTTGTCATCAGTTTGTTTTCTTGTAACAAAAAACAAGATCTGTCATCATTAAAACCTGTTGTGTCTTACAACTCCCTTTAACACAAAATACAAGATAGTGCAGGGTAGAATTCGCCAAAGACATGAATGCACACGTTCATCCAACAATCTAAGTATATGAACTGCTTTGCAGTATTTACAGTGGGTGGATTTTCATGTTCTTGCTTGTATCTGAGTCAATATACTCCACCTTCCCAACATTATGTCTGCTTGTTGTTCTTTCCCTCTCCAGACACCTACCGCTGCCATCACATTACCCCGGAGAGTTGCATCACCACTGTGCACCTTGCAATTAACATCAACTGAACAAAAAATGACAATGCAGGAAAGTCATGTTATCTTTGCCATTCTCCAATTTTGGCTTACTATTATTTCCCATTAATAAATATGTGTGTTTTAGAAATCAGGACTTGTAGTAGAGTAATGAAAATGTTTAAATACGTTTCATTGCTACTCTGCAGCAGTTGTTTGAACAACATGTCTCCTTTCACCATACTATATAATTGGATTATTGATTACATATAAAGATGCTATTGCAGCTTGAGATGCACCAGCTTTTACCGACTATATTTCTGGATAACTGAATCCTTAAATCACATCACACTGTATTCAAGTATCTCCAAAAAAATTGTCAGCGTTTGACTAAATGCATCTCACTGTTGTAATATAACATTTCAATTAATTTTTTTTATTTATTTCTGAGGTATTATATCTCCTGCTGTTATGAAACATGACAATTGGCTTAAACAACAACAAATAGGCTTAGAGCCAAACCACAAAACTCTGCACGTCATTAAAAGGGACATGAGGGTAAACCCTTCACTATACATGAAAAGATCCCCTATATCCCTGTGGATAGAGTCTCATGGAGACAAGGAATAGAATAATATAACTATATGGATGACAGAGAATAACAAGACCTTTAGGGAGCATTGTGGGGGGGAGGGGGGGGGGTCTGCTCTCACCAGTGCCCCTTGTGTAATCATTACCTTTGTAGTTTTCACTATGCAGAGAGAAATGCACTGTTTGTGCCATTTCACAAGGATATTCTGTTTATGTTGTTGTTTTTAAGGGGTGGTCTGTAATTGTGTATCGGAATAGTGCTATACTCACTACTGCTTTGTTGTGTTAGCTTGGACATGTCTCTTTTACTATGTGTACTCTGCTAAAAATATGAATTTGCCCTTGCTAAATAAAGTATAA
>JAFBJT010091651.1:0-26174 GCA_016785325.1 Chascanopsetta lugubris | reverse complement strand
ACACTGTACTCATAGTTATAAGAAAACCCAATGTACACTTTCTACCCTCTGCATAAAATACTCCATTCTTAAATTTGATCTAGTCTCCTGTCTGTGGCTGTCAACCGTTCTACACACTGTCCTTGTCTGTTTCCCAGGCTCTGTGTTCGACACTATGACGTGTCTCGCTAGTGTCCAATTAGCCCTGCTTCCCTTGTGAATTAGCCTCAGTGCACCGTCCTCTTGGTCAATCATCTCCACAGTCCCCTCTCTGAACCGAAAGCAAACGCTGGCGCAAGTTGAAGGCAGGTTAGCGCACTTAACATCATTTGATGAGAAATAATGAAGCCTGTGTTCTAGTTCCGCTGTATATGTCACCGCTGACACAAACAGTACGATACTTGAGCTTGAACTCAGAGCAGGCTCGAACCAGATTGGTTTACAGAGGGAAATCTGGTGATTTGGGCGGAATGAGCTCAACGAATAACTGACAACATGGACACAAACATAAGTCTGGAGTTGCTTCTGCTAAGAATTATATTTTCTAACCGGTCCTCAACAACAACTCCAAATGTAGACATTTGAAGTCCACACATTTGCCCTCGACAAAGAAGCATATGTAGTGTGAGGACCCCCCTCCTTGTTGCAGTTCCAGTGTAGACCCATAGTGGTCAGAAGATCCCCTTTACAGTGATTCCCCATCATTCCCACAAGAACCTAATAGACCTGAGACTTTATCTCTGTATCTATATATTTGAGACTGGCCAGAGGGGGAAACAACACTGACGCTCCATTGGCCAATTCTCAAATCTAAGAGCAACTACAATGGGTGGGTACAAAAAATTCTATGAATTCATACATCATCTCTCTTTCTCTTACCTATATATAGCCTCTCCTTCTGGTGCCAACCCCACATGTTGAGATTGTACCAACACACCACATTGCCTCTGGGACACTTCAACCTGTGTCTAATTTTAGCCACACTGCCTCATCATTGCCATCGACAGGATGTGGAGACAAAAGGAAACGTATCCATCACAGAGCAGTCGCCCGTTGAGGAGACAGTAGCTCCCGTGAGTGAGTTGGACCAGTGTCACCCCACTGGACTTGCACATCCGACAGACTCCTGCCCGGTCCAATCGCATTCGATAACCTCATGGTATCGGATCACCATGTGCTGTGCCGAGCTGAGGCTTCGGCAGCCTGTTGAGGTAGATGCCTCAAACTCTGGGCAAACTGAACCGTGTTTTCCTGTCAGTCATCCTGTATTCAGCCACACCACGGAAGCAACAGTTGGTGTCGCCCCCCCCCCCTCGCCCCCCCAAACGAGCCTCGTCGGAGTGAAAACGTTTGTTTTTTTGTTTTTTTTGTTGTTGTTTTTTATCACAGCTGTGACGGTGGCGTGTTTACATTGATCTCACCTTCTGCTGCCTCCTGGCCATGTCTGTCGGCTGTTTGGCGTTGAAGGGATAGGCGATGCAGCGCATCACAAACACGTACAGCTGGAGCCGCTTCTTCTTCTCCTCCTCCTCCCGCTGCATCTTCTCCAGGTCCTCCTTCTCCTTGTCGCTGCCGACCGACGGGCTGGGGCTGGACGGTCGCCCTCCGCCGCCGCCGCCGCCGCCGGAGCCGCCGGAGCCGCCACCGCCGCCGCCGCCACCGCCGCCGGCGCTCCCGCGACCCCGGGGCTGAAGTCCCCCGCCGCCTTGGCCGTCGGCGGCTCGCCCAGGTGACAGTCTGGCTCCGGCGGCGCTCGCCGGGGCCGCCGCCTCTTTGCGCTCCACCTCCGGCACTTCATCCCCTTCCTCCTCGCTGGAAGACGGGTCCAACATGCTACCGAGGCTGGTGAGGGGGAGACGGTGGGCCCACCTGCCGCCAACGTCGAACGGGGAAAGTGGGAAGAAAAGGTGACGAGCAGTTCCAGGGACGAGGGAGGAAGGGAGGGAGGGAGGAAGGGAGGGAGGGGAGCCGACGGGAGACGCTGTGGAGACGCACACCCTGAGTGATGCTCCGCTCTCTCACCGTCGCTGCTCACGGGAAACTGTCACCAGAGCAGTCAGCGTCATCGGGGGGAGAGAGAGAGAGAGTAAAAACAATTTTTAAAAATCAAAAGGTTGGTGAGGAGTTGGTGGCGCGGTTCTTTGGCCCATCAACTCTGCCAGCCAGTGCCACATCACAGGGATTGAACATGAGAAAGGGCAGGGAGGAAAAGGGGGGAGGGGTCGCGCTGTGACCGCCGCAGCCAGAGACAAGAGAGACTGAACGATGATGTGTTGATGCTCTGATGCCGGGGGGGAGGGGGGGGGGGGGGGGGGGGGGGGGGGGGGGGGGGGGGGGGGGGGGGGGGATGTGGGGGGTGGGAGCTGGGAGCAAAGAGCTGACCGCGGTGCTGAAACCCGATCCCCGGCTGCTCAGGGATCAGATCAACGCTGGATGAACAAGAGCGACCACCTGATGAGCCGAGAAGGGTGCGGAGGGGGGCGGAGCTATTGACTGATAGATGTGATTTATACACTGAAATGTTAGTTTGTTTTTTAAATTGAACCATGGTATATTTCCGAAAATAGTGGGATGTACTCTGAACATCATGGAGTCTGCAGTCATTGGAGTTGATAGAGCAGGAAATGCCGAGTTATGCATACTTCCTAGTGCCGCAACTTGTAGACGGTCCCTTAGCTTGTGGCTCACAGTCGCGTGGACGGAGGCGCTCGGTTACAGCGTATTAGAAACTGTGTTCTTTCTTAAACACGGGGGGAAAGTACGACTGGAGCTTGTCCGCCACGTTACGGGGATTCTTGCGAGCCTCCAACTGTAATTTTACACCCTTCCGTTGCAGAGGTATCGAATCTGTGAATCTGTTTCTGCCTTTGCCGGCGTTCTACTCTCCTCGAAGCATAATGGGAGCGACGCTACCGCACTCGCTCGATGGGGGGCTGCATTAGCCCGGAACCAAACCGGAAGTCATATACTTTTTCGGTAAATGGACCAGGAGGCGAGCAATTTGGTCCTGTTTTCGATTCGGAATCCTATTCTATCAATACTCCCGCGCATCCACGTCGTTCATCTCGACACTTCCTGTTTTCCTTTTTGACGTCATCACGTTCCAGGCGTGGTTTCAAGCTCTCTTCCAATCAGCGACAAGTAGGCGTGTTTTTTCCAAAAAAGGCGTGTTTTTCCTCGGGGTTATATGGCTGCAGCATGAATGTATTAACTGCAGCAATGCCGAGCGAGACCCGCCCCTTTCCAATCGCTAGCAACCCCTCAACCATCACAATGCCCCGTGCTGTCTGAGCCTGCCTCACCGTCGCAGCTCAGTTGAAGTCTCGTACACGGAACTGACAGGTCGGCGTTGCAAGAATCACACAATCTCGTGTGTTGCCCTGCCTTCCGGAGCTTCGGAGTTCTGTTTGACCGGTGAACGGCAACTATATGCGTTGAGTTCTCCTGCTAAGTCGTTACCAGGAGACGGAGCCCGTGGTGACATTAATTCATTCACCACAGTCCAGCCACCACAGCAACAATGGCAGCGCAGGATTTCAATTTCTTGCTCGCGACAGATTCGTACAAGGTGAGTGGAGCCGTCCTTCCCGTGAACCCCTGTCATTGACGCCGTTGCTCGTCTCCTAACGTTGTAATGACCGCACTCTAGTCTACTTTCGAGCGTTTAGCTGCCATTACTGTTCAGCTCGTCATAAAACAAAGAGAGCGTTAGCTATTAAGAGTTTAAACCTGTCAATTAAAGTCGGACACAACGTTGTTAAAGATGAGACGTTTAACATACGCTGCCAATGCGACTTTTCTTTTCTATCACCGCCCCTCCCCCCTCCGTTTTACTACCTTGAACTCGCTTCTTTTTTTATTTTATTTTTTGAAATTGTTAATTATTCATTAAAGGTGCAGGACAGATTTCTGTCGTTGTTGTAATGTCATGTCATCCTTTACAGCTTTTCCAGTTGTCTGGTTCGCGGGGTATTTATACCAGTGCACGTAGGGCCATTCAGGGTATCAGTGTTGCCCTTAAATGAACCTTTTAATGTATATTTACTTGAGGCCGGGGTCCTCTCTATGGGTGCCGCCATGTTTGCACAGTACTAAAAGTGGATGTATGAAATCTTTTTTTTTTGAGTTTGAATGACAACTGAAGTCTACCACAGGTTCTCCTGCATGCTCTGGAAGGTGAGCGTGAGGTGATGGATACAACATGCAACATCACCTCTAGATGTCACCAAATCTTCCACACGGCACCTTTAAACTGTGTGAAATGTGAAATAACTGTGTGGCTTTTTCGAGTGTATAATCACCTAAATGTATGAGTTGTGGAGTAGGTGGTGGAGTAGGTCCTTTTCATGAAGGCCACCATGTTGCTCCACCATGGTTTTATCAGGAACTCGCAACAAACTTAATACCTCTGGAGTGAACTGAAGTGGTAGCTGCCACACACAGGTTAGTTTACTGACCTTAATGATGCGTTACCGTGTACAGCAGTTTACGGCACTGAACATACTTTTAGGGCAGCAGGCCCCTATACAGTTGTTTTGGGAGTGGCAGGAAGCGTGGTCATACATGTCACACCGGTCGCTAGTCTTTGCCCTGGGTTCCAAACTAAAGCTCGTTTACAGTTACACTTTCACTTTGTATATCCACCCTTGGGTAAATTAGTTTCACAGTGAGTAAGTTTCGCTCCCACAGACAGTACAGAAACGAAACAAAGTGACAACAGTGCTCAGGCTAGAAGGGCAGAAGGACGACCCCAGGATAAGAGCAAGATCATGTTAAAACATAAGTCGATGAAATGAAATGTATAGGATACATTAGAACCAAGTTAAGAAAATGCAACGTGCCATACATAAAAAAAACAAGATCAAAGACACAATGCATAACTCGAATAAATAATAAGTAAATACTATTAAATTGTTTACTTGTTAGTAGTAGTTTCAAGCCGTGCAGCGTCATGTCTCTCGGCGCCACTGTTCTCTGGTGAAATCTCGCGATGTTTTCAAAGTGCGAGTCTTGCATCGCATTGGTCAATTTTGCACAAAAAAGAGTAACTACTTTTAATCCTATCGATACTAATCAGCAAGGGAGTGAAGTGAAAGGCATGTAATAACTAATCTGGAAATATAAAGAAAGAAAAATATATACTTTTCTTTGACAAATCATGTAAAGAACCAAAATGTGTCCCTTACTGGTATTCATAGTTCGCAGATTAGTGGATCGGCACATCATTTATGAATTTGAGACCCTGCTTTTCACCGAGCACTGAAGTTTGACAGTAGTAGTGACATTCCCACCAGCCTGATCAGCAGTTGAGGAAAAATAATAGTTACATCGTCATTTCTAAGGATTCACTTGTTCTGTGCGCCTGAATGGTGTGTTTATGTTGTCATCTCTTCTTGCATGGTTTGATCTTTTTTAGCAGTGAGGATGCTTCTGATTATGATTTTGTCCGCTTTACTTGCGTTTCCCTTGATCCCCGGCCAATCCATGTAACTTTGTCATTGTTTTCTGCTGAGCGTTTCGGTTGCAAAAGTCATGTACAAATGACCAACCACACACAACATGCACCCACAGAACAGCTGACAAACACTGAGTTTTAACTTCCACTGCTCAAACTCAAATTGTCTTTGGTATGATTTATATACATACGTGTATGTACATATAGGAGATTCAATTAGGACCAATATTCAAATTGAATCCAGCGGAGGACAGAAAAGGACGAGCTTGTAAATAAACTTGCAGTGTGCGTAGGCTGAGAAGGAAGAATGCAGCGAATGCTTCTTCTCTTCAACTGACTAGTGGATGCTGTCAATTATTCAATCAGTGCTGCAGGAGCACAAAGAGAGTGTTGTACTTTAAACTGTCATCATTCTCCCTCACATGGGATCAGAAAACACACTTACTGTACATGCCGATGTCACGTTATACAGACAATCCTCCAATTTACAGCTTAACGTCAGGGGATTTACTGGAGCCTTATTTAATGCTGTTTCATAAAACAAATCTGTGTGGTGTGACGAGATTAACAAATTCTTAATGAATAACTATTGGTGATTATTTACTTACACTACAATATGTGTACTCTGTGAAAGCTGCTTGTGTCTGAGTACCTCTGTTCCTTCCAGATCACACACTACAAGCAGTATCCTCCAAACATCAACAAGATCTACTCCTACTTTGAATGCAGACGAAAGAAAGGATCCCAGTTTAGCGAGGTGGTGTTCTTCGGTCTCCAGTATATCTTAAAGAAATATCTTGCAGGTATATTATTTTCTTCTCCTCTCATACATGTTAGAAATGCATCGACAGAATCATCTTGACACCTACATTTGCTGCAAATTCAGGAATCAGCCGCTGAATCATGAATCAGCCACGATGTAATTAAGATATCATTATAAATCAGCATTTTTCCTGGTGCGACTCAGTTTCCTTTTCGTTTCTCTGTATAGTTTTTGTATGTGAATGATTTATTTTCATTATGATGATGATGATGATGATGATGATTCTGTCCAGGCCCTGTGGTCACAGAGGAAAAGATTCAAGAGGCCAAGCTTTTCTACCAGATGCATTTCAAACAATCTGTGTTTGATGAAGAAGGCTGGAGGAAAGTCCTCGAGGTGCG
Organism: Chascanopsetta lugubris; assembly: GCA_016785325.1. Classification (NCBI taxonomy): domain Eukaryota; kingdom Metazoa; phylum Chordata; class Actinopteri; order Pleuronectiformes; family Bothidae; genus Chascanopsetta; species Chascanopsetta lugubris. The sequence goes on along the minus strand of JAFBJT010091651.1, from coordinate 19,576 downwards.
TCAGACGATTGAAATTTGTCTCGACAGAGAGAGAGAGAGAGGCCTCCATCGCTACACCTGTCACGGATAACTTTACTTTGTGCTTTCTGTCCATGTCAGAAGCACGATGGTCGTCTTCCAATCCGGATTAAAGCTATCCCAGAAGGCAAGGTTATACCTCGAGGCAACGTGCTCTTCACTGTGGAAAACACAGATCCAAACTTTTACTGGCTCACCAACTACATTGAGGTAAATTTTAAATGGTGCATAAATGACACGTTTGTGTTTTCCTTGCACTTTCACTCTAAGACAGGAATTAAAAACAAGCAGACATCTCTTCTAGTGTTCTCTTGTCCCTCACGTCCATACTGTCCTCTCAAATCATCATACAGCATCACATATTATACTGTATATATTACAACAAGGATAAAGCTCCGTTCACAATGTGCATAAGAAGTGCTTCCAAAAATTTAGAAAAATAATAAATTGATTATCAGATGTGATGAAAACACTGACAAGAAAGTGCTTGGTTAGTCCTGTGTCTGGAAGATTCCTTAAACTATTTGCTCTCGCATAAGTTATAAAGTGATTAAACATTGTACTTCATGGATTTTTAAATGACAATGTCACAGGCAAACTACTCAACACATTAAAAGCAACACATGTTTATTTATAATGTATTAATTCTGTTGATATTAGTGCGAAGTGTTTGATCTTACCAACTGATCACTCAACAGTGATCTTACAAAATATAACATTTTCAATTAATTTCAATTTCAACAAATAAGAATAAAGAAAGTACACTGTCATTTTCAGTACTACACTGAAAATCTCATATTTCTGTGGATTCGATTCCAACCATAACCCACTGAGTTGTAAAAACCAATGAATAGAAATTAGATTATTACAATGGCATCTGTCCGAAAAGCCTGACAACCCCAAACTGAAACTGCACTTGTTGGTGAAAGTATACAATCACAGGGTGGTCATTCCAAATTCTGTCTTTTTCTCATCCTACTCTTCAGACCATGTTGTTACAAATGTGGTATCCCATCACTGTCGCCACCATGTCCAGGGAGTTTAAGAAAATCCTCGCCAAGCACCTAAAGGCGACGTCAGGAAGCCTGGAAGGCCTGGAGCTGAAGCTGCATGACTTTGGCTACAGAGGCGTTTCCTCACAGGAGGTGAGGAAGACTTTGGCTTCAGGATGTCATCTTTTAGAATGTCAGTTATGGCTAAAAGCACAGTGTTTCTTAATATATTTGTTGAGGCCACCTTGTATTTGTTGAGGTCCCAGGCTCTGTTTGCACATGGACCTCTCTACATATTTGACTTCAATATTGACATGCTCTAGTGGAAATACCCCTCAGCATTTCATCTTGCAATATCTGCTGTGTGAAAATAGCTTCATTAGGCTGATGTTATGAAATGTTTGCAGGATGTGCTGTTCTCATCACTGATTGTGGGCGCAAAGGTTAAAACTCCATAAAGTCAGATTGAAAGACTTACATAAAAAGCATATTGCTTTATGTAAACTCAGTGATCACAGAGATGGTGACAGTGCTTGATTAGAAGATTTTCAAGATTACCTTTTTTTTTTTAAACTTTTTTTCTTCCAATTTAAAGGTTTAACACACTAAGGAATAAATCTATAGCACTGGGTCCTCAAACTGAGCGGAGTCTGCTGCATCAGCCTCACATTTAATTTAGTAAAATGATTTTATTTTTACTTTTTTTTTGTGGTTTGCTGTGACAAGAGCAGGAGTCACGCTCCATTGACTTCACAGCCAATTGACCAAACATGAGACGTGTTTGATTGTTTTAGAGATTTATGGTTTCACCCTGTTCATTCCAGTCTGCAGCATTAGGTGGAGCAGCTCATCTGGTTAATTTCTGCAGCACTGACACAGTGGCTGGACTACTGATGGCACAGAGATACTATGGCTGCCCAATGGCAGGCTTCTCCATTCCTGCAGCAGAGCACAGGTAGAATGTACATGCACACATCCACGCACGCACACACTCTCACAACCTTCTGAGTTTTGATTGTTTCCTTTCTCTTATGTAGTACCATCATCTCTTGGGGGAGGAGCCGCGAGAAGGAGGCGTTTGAGCGAGTCCTGGACCAGTTTGCCTCCGGACCAGTCTCGGTGGTCAGTGACAGCTACGACATCTTCAATGCCTGTAAACACATCTGGGGAGATAAACTGAAGGAGAGAGTGATGGAGCGCAGCCAGGACTCCTGTCTGGTCATCCGGCCTGACTCAGGAGATCCTGCGGAGACCCTCATTGAGGTAAAGAACATGTTGGAATGGTCAGCGTTTGACCATCGCTTACAGTTCATTCATCATTCACACGCTACCGAGTCCCATTATGCTACTTTTCACCCATTTCAATGCCTCGCACCGGTCATAACTAAGTGTTAAATGGACTGCTGTGGTCAAAGTATTTAAAGGATAAACTGTTCAATTCTCTCTTTTGAGGGGTTGTATTGCAGAGCTGCTTCCTGAGCTGTCAGTCACTCCATATCCACCTAAACGTTGATGACGAATGGTGTTTATTTCTATGACATGTATTATCAATATTGGTATTGACAACATGTTTGGCACCATTAACAAGGAAGACAATACAATGATTTGTTTTGTGGAACACATTGAATACAAACAAGTGTTTGTGGGAAAACTTAACATGGCCATCAGTTCATTTGAAGCGCTTTAGGACCGCGTCATTTTAAGAATATTTTTTTATGGTGAAATCTAGAAGTTTAGACTCAGCTATTTGATTTTGTTGTTAAGTGCAAACACATTTGAAACACCTCACATGTCCTAAAATGTTTAAAAGCTGAAATGAATAGTTCTTGAAATATGTTTTGTTTTTCTGAAATACCGATGTTGAATTGAATTGAAATGTTGTGGTTGTTCAAATTTTAAAAGGTTAACAAAATCGCTTATAGCTAAACCTATATATGATTTGTAGGTCCTCAAAATTTTAGAGGAGTGTTTCGGCTCCTCTCTGAACTCCGTTGGATACAAGGTGCTGCCCTCTTACCTGCGAATAATTCAGGGAGATGGCATTGACCTCCACTCAATTGACGAGGTGAGAAAAAGTTTGATTGTTTTACTATTTTCACCTCAAATGTTCTTCACAATGTTTGATTGACACCCTGAAACATGGGTTATTAAGAAAATATGTAGATATAGAAAAAAAGTGGTGTAACAGTGTGAACAGTTATGAATACAGCCATGTTAACATACAGTTTGGGTATTAAAATGAGAAAATATGACTAACACTCGGTATATTAGCTCTATGGTTGAACAATTCAAGTGTGTTTACTCAGTTTAATCAGTTTACTTACTCTAGTTTTAGTTATGATACAGTAAGAAAATCTCAAATTGATTTTTGCACCAGAGAAATTGTGTGGAACTTTTTTTTTATCTCAACTACTATATTTCTGATTGAGAAAGGTACTTTGCATAATCCTGATGATATGAAATCATGATGTGTGTGATTGTACATATTAACTGTAATGTCTCTGTTTTTTCAAGATCCTTCAGAAGCTGGGTGATGAAGGCTGGAGTGCAGAGAATGTCCTCTTTGGATGTGGCAGCGCTTTGCTTCAGAAACTCAATAGAGACACTCTCAACTGTGCCTTTAAGTGCAGCTATGTGGAAGCTAATGGCAAGGGGGTGAGTAAAGGGATTTTGGCTTGATCCTGCTGTGTCCACACACTGCAACGGATATTCCAACAATATATGCGGTGCAGTGTTTTTTGTTGATCTCCGATATCTTAAATTACAACTGACATGAAAGTGGTTCCACTGATCCCGTGCTCTCCTTATCGAGTGTAGCTTTCAATTTGTGTGTATTTTTTCCATGAGCTGTCAGAAACCAACTTGTTTTTCTCCCTTCCAGAAAGATGTGTACAAGCAGCCAGTAAATGACCCATCCAAGCATTCAAAGAGGGGTCGCCTGTCACTGAGGAGAAACTCCGATGGCCTTTTTGAGACGATCGAAAGAGGAGCGGGTAAACCTGAAGAGGTTTGTTCCATTCGTTTTACTGTCTATCAAAGTTACTCACTGTATCATTTTTTGACAGTTTAAATCCATATTTATTAACCTTTTTTTGTACCACTAAAAAGGGGTTTGAACATATGACAATGTGTGATATGATCTCATTGTAACATTTTGTTTTCAGTGTTTTAGATGATTTCACCAAAAGTTTTCCTTACCCTACTTAAGACATACAATATGCTGTGTACACACACACACACACACACATATATATATCCACTCTTTGCTGGTCTGGTCTACAGACAGTTGCTTACGGAAAGTTCGCCAGCTGTCACCACCTGTGGAACAGTAGCATACAGTTGCTCAGTGCAAACCGATTGAATACCTGCCCCTCCCGTAACTAAGGATTTCTCTTTGTTTTTCCAGGACCAGCTGGTGACTGTGTTTGAGAACGGCAGCGTCATGAAGGACTACACTCTGGAGGAGATCAGGAAGAATGCCCGGCTGCACGACGAGGAGCTGAATCCCACCAAACACAACCACGACCAGGAGCTGCTTCACAATCACATCATCAATGGGAATTATTAGATTAGCCAACTCCATGCATAGGACGCTTCAGTGTTAAAGAGGGTGCACTGGAATGAAGCCTGTTGTGTAATTGAAAGATACCTGACTTTGAGTGAGAAGAGCGAGAGGGTGTTTCTCTTGACAGATACAACCAAACAGTGCCCCCACCCCCCCACCCCAGAGGAGCCCTGTGATATTGCGTTGATAAGATGCCGAGGCCACTCCTTTGTGAGCCTGGAAGTTCCTCTGCTTTTGACACAGCCATGACCAGAACTCAAACTCAGGGTAAACTAGGATATGCCAACGTTGTTTATGTCCTGTTCATACTACGATTTCAAGATATACATCCCGAGGTTGTGGTTATAACCAAGCACAATTCTAAAGTATGTCTTTCATCTTATTTTCATTGTTAATGTACTAGTAGAAAATGGTCTGATCAAAAGTGAACATCCCTGATATTCCATTAGATTTGTATTAGAGTAGCGGTTGTCTTTTAAACCTATAACATGCAAAGCTATAAAGAGCGCAAATATTGAAATTATAATTGGAATTCTCGAGTGCTTGATACTTCACACACATACTCTGACAATACATTGCTCTGGCCACATTTGCTGCTTTGTTTTTGTTTGTCTTTATTAATAGTTTTATAACCAGATTTCCACATAGATTCAGGGCAAGTCACTCATTCACCTTGAGCAGGATTGCTGTGAAAATCCAGCCACTGACCAACACATCCGACTTTCATGTGGCAAAGAGAAATGAAAACCTTGCACAGTATGTACCTCGTCGAGAGAAATGAAAGTGAAACCATGGGATTTCTCATGAAATGTGATCTCATCCATAAACACCCACCTCCGTTCTGTCCCATAGCTACAATCAGATCCTATTAAGTGGACTTTTAGGTTTGTTGATTCAGCTACCATAGGTTTCTTTACTGGATGTCATTGTCATCAGTCAAAGTGGTTCACTTTATTTTTCTACTAATGATGTTCTGTTCTGTCATCAGTTTGATTAGAAACAACCACTTGTAAAACATCCTTACATGCAAATGAAGTTATTTTTTTATCATTCGCTTACTTTTTCATGCCTCTGTAAATCAACATCTAAAATCTGGCCAAGTAGTGAAACATTTTAAAGATCCAATTTTAAAATGAAACACCTGTGGTTTTCTAGCATAGTTCCTGATGCCATTGACCCACAACACTCTTTACAGATCTGAAAGTACTCAGTATTACACCTCTACAAATAACAAATTGAATAAATAACAAAGCATTTCTATAGATTAATTAAATGAATAATGCAGAATTATTTGAAATGAACTTGAAAGAAATCTAGTTCCTACCTCATATACCCCCTGCTTATCAGCAGCCAATGTGCTTCTCCCAAATGTAGCCACTTTGCTATGTAGCTCTGGTAACAGCATCATCAAAACGACTGGTCATTAACCCAAATAAAAGTTCATTGCTTATGTGAAACACACCAAACTAAACAAAGTACTATTTCTATTTGGCTTTGAAGACTGTCTCACAACGCTGTCCTTGTACACACACCAGACTGAGCTCAGTGTCACAAGTGATACTTTGACTCTGTGTCCTGTGTCACCAGCAATTTGAATCACATGAACTGTTAGTTTGTGGATGTGGTTGTGAGAATCTAATTCATTGAAATCCATTGTTCTGGACACTGGTCTTTCATTACAGAATCTCTGCTTCAATTAACAATTCAAATATTGTTGTTGAGGATCTTTGGCCTGATTTTTGTTCCATACACTTCCAAACTTTAACTGTGAAGTTTTGACTTTGATGGAGGCACAGACACATACTTTGTTTGGAGAGTTTCTTCACTTTAAATTTCAACATTTGAGCAGCCAATGTTGTCAAACGTCTCATGTTTTAGTGAACTGTGATGTAATGTTCTTAGATGTTGAAAGTTGCAAACGTGGCTCCTTTAAGCCGGTGAGGTGCCAAGCAATGTGCTTCATGTGCTGAGTTTGTGTTGCTGGATCTTTGACGTTGGAATGGCCTCCAACGTAATGCTGTAGTAATGCTGCTATACAGACACAACGAAGGGGCAACGCACTTCACTTTCTTGGTCACATTGAGAGTAACCCTCTGAACGCAACCTCAGTCAAATGTAGTTTCTTTGTGTGTCCATAAAATGAATGATAGTATGTGCAACCTGATTTTGGGCATCTGGATCACATTGTAAGTAATGCTAATGTTTAACATTTCAAAACATTGTCATTGCACAGAGCTTCTATAGTGAGAGACTTGATTTTGAAATTCAGTGATACACAGACTTCCAATGGTCACTGTGATAAAGTAATAATGTGAAATGCTCACTTCAAACTGTGTCACATGATTTCCTGTGTTTCATCATCCACTGCTCCCTCTTAACTTTACTTTCATTTTCATTTTTGCTGATACGTTTGTTTTTGCAGATAAACCTCGGAGGCTAGAGCTGACCTTTACTGCCTTTGCCAAATCTTAAATGAACTGAACTTGTGCACTGCTAGTACAACAGTTTTGTGTGCGCAAATATACAGAACTGGGCAAATTCCGCATCCCTGGATAGAAAAATCTAAATAGTTGGAAAGAATGGGGATGGTAAAAAAAGAATTCATATTAGTGACAGATGGGAATTTGAATGGATATCAAGTAAAACTGTTGTTAGACATTTTCAGACACATCAAGTGTCCAAAGTTCACAATGACCATATCTCAGAGGATTCACAAAGTTCAAGTACGTACATTTAATGTAACATCTAATTCCCTGCCTTGTAATCATCATAGTGCAAAATGGATGGAATCTTTCTTTCTCTTCAATCAGAATTTCATCTTTTTTCAAAGTCAGGTTAGTTAACAACTTAGCAACGTGGCATTAGGAAGGCGAATGTTCGGGGGTGATAGAGAAAACACTTCTCTGCACATGAGAGCGGGAGATGTGATCGTCTCTGACAGTATGAGTATGGTCCACCCAAAGGCCCACGTTGCATGTATCAGCCTTGTCAGGGGTGTCTCATACTTTGTGTTGCCTGACCTCAGTGCATACATCTTTTTTTTTTTTTGCTTTTCTCCACAGGAGGGCAGCAGATTCAAACAAAGCTCAGTTCACAGAATAGAGTGAAGTGGTTTAAGTGAGGTCAGGTGCACAGCAGCAATCAAGCTTTTAGAACTATTAAGTACATAAGGTGGACATAGAACAAAGAACATAGCTTGTTCCAGTCTTGGTGACCACTTAGATGATCCATGAAAAGTAATAGCATGTAATTGTTTTGAAAATGTTTTACAAGTGACAAAAATGACCCAAATCTTACACACTGCACCTTTAAGAAGAAGTTTATAAGAGCAGACTTATTGTAAACCCCTCGCAGGCTGATTGGATGGGTATTGTTATGGAGATGATGGGTCACGTGATCAGGGGGGGGGGGAGGGGGGGGGGGGTCTAATGAGGAGATTGGACTGCATTTAAAGTGAGACAGACGCAATTATGATGGGGGGGGCGCTGTGTGTGTGTGTGTGTGTCTTTCTCTTTCTCTCTCTCTCTCTCCCTCTGTCCCTCTATCTCGGGGGGGTTCGTGTCAATGCAGAGCCCCACTCACCGTGACGTCCCGGCTGTGAGCGGACCGTCCCGTGCAGGCGCTGCGTCTCCTGGATGTTGTGGATGATGGAGGTGGAGGCGGTGAGCCGCTGCCGCCTCTGGCCCCGTGCGTCCCGGCTGCTGCTGCTCCTCCTGCTCTGCTGCACGAGTCTCCGCTGCTCGGCCATCGAGACCAGTGAGTCCGTCTTCTTCACCCCTCGTTTCGCTCACACTTTTCGCCAGTACGCCATTAATTCCGTTTGGCGCGTTTATTTGGAGAACGGCAGCAGAGACTGACAGACACAGTGATGGTGTCGTAAAGCTGTCGGAAAGTTTGCCAGCTGTCTCCACCTGTGGATTTATTCATTGTTATGTCTTATAATGTCTTTCAGCTCCCATTTATTCTCACAGAGGCTGCATTGATACCTGTACATCATCTTTAGCCTTCTTAAAGCTGTAATAATATTGAAGCACGAGGACACTGGGTACATTACACAAAGTAACAGGAGTAGCAACAATGTGAGAAAATGTGTTTACACGTGAGATAACACTTTTCTCTACTTTACCCTTTTAGACGTGACGACTGGTCTGTGTTATATATTCAATTAAAGGGCCACACGAATGTGTCAACTTGAACTGATACATGGGGGTGCTAGCATAATCATGCTAGGTCCTCCTTCATCTTCACTGTGGAGTTAATGTCAAGGTGATCTTGACATCTTTCAATAGAATGATAAAAGTGATTGCAAACAAACAAGCTTTAAGTGTGTTGAAGTTACAAACTAATTCATCAGTCAGAAAATATCCATGTCGTATGGTGATATGCCATTGCACATGTGTTTTTTCCACCTTCGCTGTGGAATAGGTTGCTGTTTTCACTTTTATCCTGTTTTGTTGTGTTGCTGTTTGGTTGTGTACTTGCTGTGATGCCAGTGTCAGTGTAAAGAAATGGATGTGTTGGAATAACACATGAATGGAAAAGCGAGGTTTCTGCCCTTTTCCCCACACAATGCCGTCTCAGACATTTCTCACTACAGCCAGCCGCTCGGGACCTTGACCCCCGCTCGGCCTCAGAATTTGCTCCCTAAAATGGACTCCATTCGCAGTCATAGTGTTTTAAAAAGAGCGAGATGATCTGCCCGTAAAAAGAAACTCACAAGGGATTCGGTGCCTTCTGCTCGGCGTTTTGAACAATGTCTTAAGGGGCTTTGTATTTACTTCTGCTGTGAAGAAGGGATAAGCTGCCTCCCACCAACAGGGGCTCCCATGCTCTGAAACATTCCTGGGGGTCAGTGCAGGAGGATCTCGTTGTATCCCAGGGAAACTGAGCTAATAAACTCTAGGGTGGCTGTAAATTTTCTCATTATTTGGCCTGCGGCCCGGAGGCAGGGGGCAGTGGGTGGCTTGTTGTGGGGGGCTGGAGCCCACCCATCTGTTAAGATGAGCAGGGAGCTGCTTCTCAGACAATCAATAATATACCAGGGCTTATATTTATACTTGTGTGCATATTTGTTCTGTAGATTTTGTGTGCTGAAGATTAAAAATGTGTCTTGCTTGATGACATCACACATCATTTTTTTAATTTTATTTAGCTGCTTTCAATGGCCACATGTTGAAGCCGGAAGTTGGATGAGATTCACTGTCGGATGAGATTCACTGTCATTGTTTATCTGATGGAGTATGGCATTATATTCATGCTGCTTATCCCATTTTGCCGATAACATTATCACCGTTATTTATAGATTATAGATGGATCTGTAAGGTAAACGAAATGAATCACTTTCCTTCATCATCATTGGAATTATTCAGTCAAACTCTCATACACAGCTGTCCTTTGTCACTTTGACTTATTTCAATTTTGAAATGCTCCATGTTTGTCTCTGACAGTTATATCTCCCTTGTCATGTCCTTCACAGTAAATGTGGTGGACTTCTGTGGCCAGATGATCCGGGGTGACGGCATGATCGTCAACTCGCACCAGGAATCCAAGAAGTACTACTTTGTCACCATGGGCACTGACTGCCACCTCACCATGCAGGCCATTTCACCGAAAGACAAAGTCCAGTTCCACTTCCGTTTCTTCCTGGTCTACAGTTTGCTACGAGTGGCTCCTCTGAGCCCCGCCCCTTTCTTCCCAGAGTCTCCTCGTGACCCTGTACCCCTCAACCCGAGGCTAGAGCCCACATCTGGGGAAATCCCGGGTGACCCTTGTCACGCGGGCTCGTACGTTCAGTTTTATGATGGACGGGACAGGAGTTCACCCCCCCTCGGGCCCCCTCTTTGTGGGAAGAGTCCACCGCGTCCAGTGCTTTCCACTGGAAATCACCTGACCCTGAGGCTGGTTACCCGAGGAACTCAGCCCAGAGTTGATTTTGTGGGGGACTTCACTTCCTTCAGACTGGGTAAGCGAGATGTATCGAGATTTGCCCACAGCGGAGATTTTGAACATATTTTAAGATAAACACCCAAAATATTGTCTTCGTATACTATATTCATCCTTTTGGTATGTTTGTCTTTTCCTCAGGTCATTTGCATGTGTGATGGCTCTAAATACATTAGAGACCAGAATTAAGCAGACAAGTCCAAAGCAATAAAATAACCGACTTGTTCACAACAATGCAGAAACTTGTTGAACTCAGATCCCTGCTCTTTTTTCAGATTCCTTAACCCCCATCTCCTTCCATAGGTTTCAACCAGTCAGAGTGCAATAGTGAGCCTTACTTCACCTGCAGGAATGGCAAGTGTATCCCTCTCAGCCTGGTGTGTGACGATAAAGGCATCGACAACTGTGGGGATGGAAGTGACCTGGAGGAAAACCTGACCACTGGCTGCAAAGGTCAGTTAGGTGATGTCTGAAAGTAAGATGCTGGCATTTAAAGACACACTTCATAATATTGACATTTCAAAAGTATAGTGTTAGACAAAAGATTAGACATCATAAAGCACTGTACCGAAGTAAAGGGAAAGGGTCAAAATAACATTTTGTATGTCGCTGAGTAAAATCTGTCCTTCATCAGCAGGTCAGCTACTACCTCCTGAACCTCCAGCACCAATAGCCACACCACCCCCACCTTTTCAAAATCCACCTACGGTGCCTTTTCCCACACATTGGAACTGTGGCATGCCAGACAGCGCCCCCAGCCATGAATCAGTAGCAGGTGAGTAAACATTGTAATATAATGAATGAATTAAGTTCAACCAGCAAGAAAACCACCCACTCCAAACAAAAATAAACCATCCCTTTTTCACGCTGAGAGTTGCCCATTCTGGTTTTCTTTGGAGTACCTCTAAGAAAGGAGTTGATTAACACCTGCATTACAATCTTGTCTCATGGATGCATCACTACTGCATCAAGTCTGACATCAAGAGTAAGATGGAAGGAAAAGACAGGAAGTAGGGGAGAGGACAATCATAACAACATCCACATCAGCGACAGTTCTAAAATGGTAACAATTCCGTATCTTTTATTTTGATTGCTCTTTTAAACCCAATGGCAAGTAAACAACTTCAATACCAGTGTTGCATGGTGAAATACCAAAGTCCAAAGATGTAACTTGGGAAGGTTTGCTACAAATGACCAGGGCTACATGCTTATCATAGTGTTGCACACTTATGTGGGTGGACCACGTAGTAGAGGAAACTACCTTGTCATCAAACGTAGATGCCAGCCGAACCAATCAAAACCCAGGTTGATTGGAAGGTCATTTGACTCGGGTGTGCATGCAGAGGACTCGGAGTGCAGATTGCCTGTATATGTGGATGAATTATCAGCAGAGGGAGTTGTAATTCTTGATAGATTGTTGAGATTGTTGTCAGCTGCAAGCCTCTTTTTCTCTATTTGTGATTGGTCAATACATAGCTCATTTCACACTTTATTGCCATTCAAAATCGTGCACAATCTAAGGATACAATCGTTATCTCACAAACATTCATATTGTGGAGCTGCTTCGGCTCCATGCAATCGGAGGTGACGAGTGGGGAGAGTCGTAGCTGACAAACTCTTCAGCACATCATAGCCGGAAGTTCCACAACGCTAGTCGTTTTATTAAAGCCACACACCACCACCTGACCAAGTCTAGTTATAACAGCTGCTACTCTCTCACTTATACGTGGAATAGAAGTCACTTATCAGTCCGTAGTGGGTTGGAACACGAGGAAGAGCTTGTCACACATCCATCTTGTGTTTTGCAATCAACTAAAGCACGTCAGGGAAAGTGTGATGATGTAGTGCTTTGGTATCCTGGGAACACAGCCAAGATAACAAACCGGCAAAATCACATATTACAGTGCATAAACGTCCGTGCACAGCCTTGATCAGTAACGATATCAGCGGGTATGTGGGGGTGGTGCTGAGGAGATGAATAAGCGAATGAACGCAAATCCAATTGTTTCATCTTTCATCTTTAGACTCTCCCGCCTCGCTGTCCCTGCTGGTTCTCTACATCATCGTGGCTGTGGTGGCCGGCGGCATGGTGTTGTGCTGGTGCTGCTGGTCACCTGGCTGGTTCCTATGGCACATCGGCATCTGTCGCTTCATACCCTGCTGCAACCTGGCCTGCTCCTCCTGCCAGATGTGCGCCCGCAGCTGCATTCACGGCAAGGAGCATCGGCTGGCAAAGGTCACCCCACACACCTCTGTGAACGGGGTCCCGACCGGCACCGCAGCCACTGGTAACAGCGCCGAGGAAAACGTTACCACAGCGGCCGTTTAGAGCAGACTGACCTGGTCCATTAGCGGGGGGCTGCGGAGCGAAGGCTGGACTGATGTGGTCCGAGATCTCACACTGGAAGGAGCAAAGCGAAGGGCACTGGTCACCCTTTGTGTGCTTGAACTTTGATGCGACTGTTGTGGTTATGTCTGAAGAAGGGAGAGCAGGGTACAGTGTGACTATGGAATGTATGACTGACATTGTCTGGAGAGGTGCAAGGGACTCAGTTAACATACATTTGTGCTCACATTACGCTTTAAATATGTCCATTTATTTCTCTCGCATACCATAGTGGATGTGTTTAATGAAGTTCTGTCCTCTGGAGAGGTTTCTCCAGAGAACGCTGCGGTTGTGTCTTCTGTTGGCAGTGTGAATAGTTTGCAGCGATGTCTTTATCTGATCATTTTAAGTGTGTTTTTCTGTTCTCTCTTAGAAAAGTCATAATTTAGTCAGACAGGGAAACTACACTACTTAGAGTACAGCTTTGACCAAAGGTCTGCTCACGGACACATGTGGAGGGCACAGCCACACAACTACAGAGGCAACCCCCTGGTGACAACAGCTGTTCTCCACTGGAGAAATTCCTTCAAACACTTAACTCTGCTTGCAGCCGTCCACTCTTTAAGGATGTGAAGTCAGCCAGTATCTACAGTCTTATTGCTTAAGGGATGCAATTTATTTATTTCCAAGATGAATTGAAGTGTATACACAACAAATACACATCAAATTAAAGAGAAACATGCATCCGGACCAACTTGAAACAATAAACGGTTTATGATTGTTCATGAATAAGCGGAGGTCATTCATTCATGAGCGCGAGTGAAACCAATAAAAATCCAGTCATTATCATTTTAGTAAACCTAGTGAGTTTCGACTGGTTCAATTGAAATTGATTTCCAGATTGTTTTTATCAGGCCAATCACAGCACATTGTCTCGAGGCACTTCACCCAGTAAGATTGGGTTATTAGAATAAAGTTAGATTTGAGACATCAGATCTGTGGTCCACGTGAGGGGTGACTTATGTTCACGTGTCCACCGAGCAGCTCACTGTCTTTATGGCATCCGCTAGATGGAGTAGATCCTCGGCTTCTCATCGCCCTGCCCCACTGTGATTTGTGTAACCACCTGCACTACTTTCTCTCTATGTATTTGATCCTGTCTCTCTCCCCTAAGGAACATGGCCTCCGCTTAATTAAACACATCGTTTCCGGACTGCTCACACGCTCACGGAGCATGCCGACCTAATGATCCGTCTCTATCTGCTTAGATCATGTGAATGCGCTACATTTTTACACACACATGCTGAATGGTACAATAGAATGAACACACTCAAACATCCATGTGCTTCACTCTCCGCCAATCGATTGTGGCACAACTGCCTCTCCCAGAGCTGATGTAAGCTTTAATGATGTAAACATGATGATGAACGGATGACTGTGCTGTTAAAGGTTAGTGTCAAAACGATCTATGGATGTTTTGAACATTAAGTCGGGATCAACCAAGAACACAGGAAAGATGCAGGATTAGCAAACAGTTGCGAGTTACATGTCTGTTTTTTCCTCCTCACTCATTACTTTAGTTTTCTTTCAGACTTGTTTCAAGCAGTAGTTAAAATACAGACATATTGATAAATCCACTGTCAAACCTTCAGTACATCTGGCATCCAATTGCAAAGGGCAGCTGGTGAACATAGTTGAGTATTTAGGGCTGAAAGCATGAGGTCGGACTAGATTACATCGACGTTAAGCAGAACATTTTTTCCGTGTTGTTTTCATGGTGTTAGCAAGGTGCCGCCCTGTATCTGTGTTTCTCCCCCCATTGGAAAATTGTGTCCTCATTCACATTTTTTTAAATTCTGGTTGTCAGACAACCTAACAAATATGGATTAAACAACTCTATGGTTGTTTGTCCAATAAGTTGCTACCTTTCTTGATGAATATACCAACTAATGTGATACATCTGCCACATCGGCTGATGTGATATTTGGTTTGCTGAATGAGGTCTTTTGTTTGACAGGAGCAAAATTATTGATTTGCTTTTGAAATGTATGAAAATTGTCTAAACAAGGATAACATGTGAACATGGATTTCTACCTAATTGCATCATAAAGTAAAAAATGATGAGATGTTTGAGTAATAACTGACATGACGGAAACTTTTCTATCCCTCAAACATTGCGGTACATACATAACTCCATTTGCTTAGTGTTTTTTTTGGTCCTATAGCAAATATGAAAAATAACTAGAGAAAACAATCAAATAAAACATATGTCACCAAAATGGCTGTAACCATCGGGATCAAATTCTAAGCGACACTGCCTGCCTCGTGTGATGGTTTTAAAGCGGAGCTCACAACTCAAAGCAGGATGTAATCAGCTCTCGGTCTGCAGCTTTGTGCCGTGTCTCAATCCTCAATTGACACTATGGAGGACTTGGCACAGAGTCAGCAGCTTCACACTGTGTATGTTGTCTCTGGTCTCCACTGACAACCTTTCAAGTCAAATCCTGTTTCCATGAAAGAAAAGAAAAAATGTCTTTCCTAAGCCTTTTGTCTCTTTAATTTGACTTTCTGTAAATGACCTATTGACCGTTTATTTGCTGTGTTGCACCGTCGGGGGTTTGTCATTATACCAGCGAAGGAAACCCATCAGTTGAGGTTACCTTTTGAATCTCTTTAATTACATTGACTCTGTGTGCTTTATATATATGTTTTGTTTAAAAGGAGTAAAGATGTTCACTCACCTGCATCCTTGTGTGCAAATTCATATCTGCTACACAGACGTGTAGTATGAGTATAGTACACGAGTATAACCCCTTAATACTGAGGTGTAAAATAGTCAAATAAAATGCCAGTAGTCTGACGTATGAACATGGTCAGACCCAGTGGCAGATACACTACATTGAAGTGATTTAACAAAAATTTTTCGATTTTAGAGGAAAAAGCTGATTCTAAACCCCGAAGCTCTGTCTGTAAACTTGACGAGTTGTATTGTTGTGGACCATTTACACGATAAACGGTAGGAAACATCACTCTACGCTGATCATCAAATTATTTTCAGACCACAACGCTGTGCTGACTCGAGCTTTTATTGGCCGACCTCTCTCCTGAATGTATGTGTCAGGCAGCATTGTTCCGTTGTCGCGTGGCGCTGTCTGACGGAGCCATGCTGAATGTGAGAGTGACTCAGCTGACGCCGTTGTGTAGGAAGTCGTACTATGAACTGTGTAATTAGCTACCAAAAGACAGGCACACGGATGGATGGATGGATGGATGGATGGATAGATATCACCCCAGCAAAAAGAGCAAAAATAATGGTGATTTACTAAACGTACGACATTCAACAGTGAAGTATCATTCTTAAAACAGAAGTGGAAATAAATGGACAGTCAAAGGTCACGTATTCACAGTGCACTATTTGGATACATGTAATGCCTCCAACAGGCAATAGGTGGTGCTACACCACAGCTCATTGCCCCCCGCCCCCCTCCTCTTTTGATCTCCCTCCTATGCCAGCATCGTTTCAGTGCTGAGGGTGGTCACATCTCTCTCTCAAATCATCCCTCAGATCTCACATCTCCCTCTCTGATCACACATCATCACTCAGACTGTCTTCACGTCCGCCCGTTGCACAAATATGTACGAGACAACAATGTCAACAAAATCATCATCATTTGTAAGCGGCGCATCGTGGCAGGGAGCTCAGGCCCTCCTCCGTCAGCAGTCTTTCAAAGCCTTCACCTGCCTGTGGGACTCGGCGGCGTCACCAGAGAAGTGCCCCAATAAATATCTTCGGTCAGTCACTGAGGGTTGACCCGTCTGTCCTCAGCGAGCATGCGGCTGGGTGGCCATGCTCCGATGAAACAGTCTTTGAGTCTTTGAGAAGGTCAAGCTCTGGGCCTCTTCTTTGTGAGGCAGCTCCTCCTCCTCCTCCTCCTCCTCCTCCTTCGCCTGGTTGTCTGCCTCACTCTGTGTCTGGGCGGCGACAGTTCGATGCTCCCGGGCCATCATGAGGACCATCTCCTCGTCCAAGCTGGGGCCGGAGGAAAAGGGTTGGCGCATGGTTTCAACCAGGCCGATGAGGGTGCCCAGCAAAGCAAACACAGAGCCCAGCAGGTAGATCTTCAACATGCCATGTCTGCGTTTCTGACTCAACATCTCTTTGGCGAAGGAAATGAGCTCCTGCACGCTTTCCATTTCCCCAGCTTCAGAGGAGGCACAGCTGTGGGTTAGAAAACATCAAGACATCAGAATGAAGAATGATAAGCGATTATACAAGTGACCAAACGCGAGATCACATGTGTAAAAACTCATGGCCCGTGGGCCAAATGTGGCCCGCGAGATCATTTTATGTGGCCCGCAAGCGCTTAAAGGCAAATGATCGTCTAGAAATTAAAGCAAATATTTCCCATGAACTTAGTATGTGCAGCAATATATTCAGTGTGTTTACATTTTCACATGTATGTAAATGCATATACAATCTTTGTAGCTTTGATGAATGATAATCAAGTATGGAGAGTAATCACATTTAGTCCCACAATTAAAAGCGGCCCCTTTGAATGAGTCGACACCCCTGCATTAGATTGTCCCAGCTTCGGATGAGTGGATGTAAATACAAAAGATATTGAGTTCTTGAAATGAAATAACAAAAATGGTTACTGCCACCGGTGGAGTGATTAAACAAAGGATTTAAGTCTATGTTTAAGAAAATATACTTAGATTAAACACATTAATAGTATATATGGCAAACAGAAAACCTCCCCTCACAATATCATTCACTAAGTTTAAACTACAGAATGTCAGAGAGGAAACATGAACATCTTACTTCGACGCAGTCATCGGGGGGTCAGGCGTGTGCACTGAACGGCAGGAACTCACCTTCACTGGACACTGCGGCCATTTATATATCTCCACTCCCTCCGCCCACTCATGAATATTCATAAAGTGCGGGGCCACACACAGAAAGCCTGACACTTTGACCCACATGTATGTCAGATTATTGCCTCATTATAAACGTGTGCAAGTAACAGTGTACATTGTTACATAATCATGGTATGTTAGCGCCTTCAGTGTTTGGAAGGATGAAGAAAAGAAAAAAAAAAAGGAAATGAAATGAAATAAAATAAGACAAGCTCGGGAGTCTGATGGATCGTTGTGATTTGGATGTAGGTGATAGGTTAGGATCTACACAGTTCACCAAAGCTCTATATGAACTCTCACCAAAGCAGGTGAAAGGCTGCATAAAAACAAACATGTGCTGCCAACACTCCCTCTGAGGGTGGACAAAGAATAACATGATTATATCAGCCAACGTGACACTTTGTCTCGACAGACTCACTCCAAGATCTTATCCGAGTGTAGTTGAGCCTGCTTTGTTTTGTTGGCGGTTAGAGCTCTTCTGTATCACTTTAGCTGTACTTGTATTCTGACCTTTTTTTGTAATAGACCAGTAGCTTGCTTCTATTCTGTTAAAAATGCAGTGTGTAAGATTCCCGTCATTTTAGTCAAAACAATTACAAACTGATTTTTTCCTATTACCCTTGTACGAGCCCCTTCATTTTATATTTACAAGAGGAGTGGGTCCTCTCCATGGACGCCGCCATGTTTTTACATGAGACCAGAGTGGACTAAACTAATAATAAAAAAAACACAGTGCTAAAGACAGGAAAAATCTAGTTCGGGTTAAAGACATGTTCAGCCCAGCTGAATCCAAAATGACCGCTGGTCGACGTAGCAACAATCATGACAAGGAAAGAAGAAGACGGAGGCGAGCACATGACAAAACGAACTGGCAACAGGACAGGGGAAGACACAGACTATATATAAACACAGGGTTAATGGGACACAGGTGGAGCACATTAGGGCGGGGCTGACAATCACAGGCGGGAAACACAGGAGGCAGGAAGAGCAAGTGACCTGGAACCAGAGGAGAGTTACTTTTCAAAATAAAACACAGGAAGTCCAAGACAGGACAAAAACACACAGTGACATTAACTTGACACACCCTGATCCACTGAGGACCAGACAGCAGACATGAAGACCTGAACATGGATCTAGATTAAACCATTAAAGGTGCACTGTGTAAGATTTGGTGACATCTAGAGGTGAAGTTGCATGTTGTATCACCCTTCTGAGCATGTAGGAGAAGCTGTGGTAGACTTCAGTTGTCATTAAAACTCAAAAGAAGTTTAGTACGTCCACTTTTACAACTGTAAAAAACAAGGCGGCCCCCAGAAAGAGGACCACCCCCCTCCTCATGTAAATATACATCAAAATTAAATTCAGGGTAATAGAAGAAAAATAAAACATGTTCGTGATTATAAATTCATGAAAATGTCAACATGCGATTGTTCTGTACTATTTTTAGAAGTGGCAAAAATGACCCAAATCATACACACTGCACCTTTAATCTACCATTTAACACATGACAAGACTTAACGTGAATGACGGGACATGACATAAGGTCAAAAAGTGGCAGTGGCCAGTCTGATTTTCCCTGCATTATCTAAAATACTGTTCAAAGAGTATTTTATTATCATCATCATCATCATTATTATTATTATTATTATTATTATTATTATTATTATTATTATTATTATTATTATTATTATTATTATCATCGTTATTATTATTATTATTATTATTATTATTATTATTATTATTATTATTATTATTATTATTATTATTATCATCATTATTGTTATTATTGTTGTTATTGTTATTAATATTATCATC
>JAFBJT010091650.1:24526-75973 GCA_016785325.1 Chascanopsetta lugubris | reverse complement strand
AGTTTAACTAAACTATATCCTAGTCCTAAAGAAAGAAAGAAAGAAAGAAAGAAAGAAATATAAAAACTGGACTAATAGACGCAAAAGTACGAAAACAGACAGGAGCGATCTGCAGCAGCGGCCGCTTAGTTCGACGCGCGCGCACTAAATGTTTTGCCGGTCGCCCAGAGTGGACACAGAAAACATCTTTTGAGTTTTAAAGGCAACTGAAGTCGACCATAGGTTCTCCTGAAGGGTGAGGTTGAGGTGATGGATACAACATGCGACTTCACCACTAGATGTCACGAAATCTTACACATTGCACCTTTAAACCCTGGTGGAGGAGAGGGTTTCAGCTTATGGTATTAAAACAAAGTGATTTAGAAGCTAATTTAATCTTTAATGGGCAATCGAGAACTCCAAAAATGGCTATATAGTGACACCTGTGGCGGTAAAGTGAAGTGCAGTGCTCTCCCTTCCCCACTCATGTACAGCCACACAGGACCACACCACCACAGCTCCCCTCCAGCCCAGGATGAAGATCAGCCCGCTAGGCCCCGCCCCCTCCCCCATGCTCAGCCTTTGTTAACTGCTCCGAGGCTTCACACTGAGTGGTGGTGGATGTGGTGGCTTTGCTCCGGTGTGGCCAGGTCTGAGAGTGCCATTTCTATGAAAGAGCTAGCTCAGCTAAAAACAGCACCACCCCCAGGCGAACGTGACCCGAGACACCTCACATAATAACAGACTTCACCCAGTGGCATAAAAAAAAAAGTGACTTGAAATTGTGTTGTTTTTTTAAAAGTTGTGTAATGCACCTTTAATTTTGATGTTGACGTCTTCATCGCGCGCACACACACACACGATCAAAGAACTACTGTGCCCGGCACTCGCACCGGCTTCCTCTTCCTCTTCCTCTTCCTGTCTTGAGGAAAGGCCTCTGTGTAACCGCGGCTCCGCCTTCTTTCCTTCCTTACAGGACAGCGCGGGTGTGTGTGCGCGACGACTGGCGGCGGCGGTGGCTCAAGAATGCGCCGGTGTTGCCGGAGCCCAGACTGAGCTTACGGCTCACTGAGGTCATAATTGTGGATTTCAGAGAAGAAATACCAGCACAACCACACTGCTGCTGCTGCTGCTGCTGCTGCTGCCAGGGGGGCATTTAAAGGTGCAGTGTGTAAGATTTCAGTCAGTTCTGTCACTTCTATAACTACACGAAAACAATTACATACTGTCATTCTCATGAATGTATAATCACCTAAATGTATTATTCTTGTTCCCATCACCCTGAAGTGAGCCCATTGATGTAAATTTACATGAGGAGCGGGTCCACCCTGTGGGGGCCGCCATGTTTTTTTTTAAATAGCCTAGAGTGGCTGTACCAACACCTTTTGAGTTGAAATGACAACTGAAGTCGACCATAGGTTCTCCTGAAGGGTGGGGGTGAGGTGATGGATACAACATGCAACTTCACCACTCTTCAAATCTTACACACTGCTCCTTTTACAACCATCCCCTTTGCTGCTGCTGCTGCTGCTGCTGCTGCTGCTGCTGCTGCTGCTGCCGCTGCTGCTGGGCACTGTGTGCGTCTGTGTGCAGGCCTTATTCTCGTACGGCTCTTAAAGCAATTACACACAGGAAAGGATAACACGGCCTTCCCACGCTTCGCGGTAAATGGCTAACAGTCATGGAGCCACAGTGGTCATTAAGATGGCTGCACACACTGCTCCTTTGTGACAGGACACACATCTCCTTCATGGCATCGACATGTCAGCAGAAGGAACTGTTTTAACAACATTATTATTATGATTCTTATTATAATTATTATCCAGATTTGCCATCGTGTTACGACAGTAATAACCTCTATGGTGTGCCCCACCCCTCGCCCTGCGCCAGCTGGCTCCACCCCCCTCCCCCATGACCAGATAAGTAGATAAATAATAGATGAATAGACTCTCCACATATTGTAACTTGGAAAGTCCACAAATAGAAATAATAAAATAGTAATAATTCCTGCACTTTAAAGCTGATATTGTTGTATCCCTCGGCTCACCCTCACCCTTCTGAGCGTGCAGGAAAACCTACAACAGACTTCAGTTGTCATTAAAACATGGCGGCCCCCATAGAGAGGACTCCCTCCTCAAGTGATTACTCATTAATGGGCTCATTTAAGGGTAATAAATAAAATATTTAGGTGATTATTGATTAATGAATAGTGTAAGCATGTAACTGTTTTGTAATACTGCATTCGCACTCCATTAAGGGACCTTATGAATTTGTGAATTTTGAAACTATTCCTTTAAAGGTGCAGTGTGTACGATTTCGGTCATTTTTGTCACCTCAAAAAATATGACAAAACTATTAACTGAAATGTTTATGAATTTATAATCATCTAAATTAATTATTTTTCCCCCTTACCCTTAAATGAGCCTAGTGACGTAAATCTACATGAGGGGCCGCCATGTTTTTACAGTTGCCCAGAGTGGTACTCTAAACAAGTACTAAACATCTTTTGAGTTTTAATTAGAACTACCATAGGTTCTCCTGCATGCTCAGAAGGGTGAGGGTGAGGTGATGGATACAACATGCAACTTCACCTCTAGTTGTCACCAAATCGTACACACTGAACCTTTAAACTCTAGACGTGATGAAAATCTGCAGGAAGTGAAACATAACATGGTAACACGCAGCAGGACGTGCGTTTCATTACATAATCTAATTCTACCTTGGAAACACGGCAGAGTTGAAAAGCAGTCAGTGGTTAGGCTTTCATCAGTCAGTCGATGATGCAACGTGGACTGTTCAAACTTCCATTCGAATTTTCCGAGTCCCTGAAATGTTAAATTCTAGTTTCAGCCGCGGAACCTTTTCACAAAGCACACAGGAGGGGAGGAGTCCAGCTGTGAGGCGGCGCAGGGTGAAGAGTGTGACCTCACTGCCTCGGTAGGACTGCAAATTCTGCGGCTGCTCTTTCTTGGCGCACGAGGCGGCCGCTCCGCTCCGCACACCACGGAAAAACCGGCCTCAACAAGCGGGCTACTTTTCTTCCGCGCCGGGCTTTTATTTTTTCAAGAGGAGGAGAAAAAAAAAAAAAGGAAAAAGACTGTCTGTGTGGAAATTGTTGAGGTTGTGGTGAATCCATAGGAGCTGTGTTCTCCAGTGTGGGATACATATTCATATAGGGTGGAGGGGATGGGGGGGGGGGGGGGGGGTATCCTCCACACTGTGCGACTCAAGTAGCTGGTTTGAGTGTTTTACTTCCTTATGTGAGTAAGCGTTGGGTGACGATCACTCGGTGTTTGTGGACTTTCTCTCACTTTAGTGTCCGACTTTACACCAACGGAGTGATTGGAATGGTAAATGGTGAGTTTACATTCACCCAGTCACTCAAACATTCAAACTGCGCTTCTATTGGCAGCACTTTGTATCTATGAGTACATGGGGCAATGTGGGGTTCAGTGTCTTGCGCAAGGACACCTTAGCATTCGGATTTGGGGGAAGTGGGAATGGAACCCCCAACCTTCTGGTCAAAGGAAAATCCCTCTAACCCCCTCGGCCACAACAAGTGCAGAATAACCTTTAATTGGTTAGAGGAGCTGTCCTCTGACAAGAGGGTCGGGGGTTCAATTCCCACACCCCCAATCCCACCCAACCCTCCCAAACTCATGCTGAGCTGTCCTTGGGTTAGATAGTGAACCCCACATTGTCCAATGTACTCATGGATACAAAATACTGCTAACTGATACCACTGTTTGTGTGATTGGGTGAATGTGAACTTTAAAGTACCTTGAGGGGTCTTCACCAAGTACTACATGAATACACACCATTTATTGTACCTGTATTACTTTTACATTGAAGCTTCGCAGACCAATCAACAGACTGCTTGTGCTCACCCTCAGTCCTGCTCTATTTAAAGTCTCAAAAAGCTGGATGTGATCGATGTTTGGGCCACATTCCAATATGAAGCGAGGGACACCTGTCTACTGGCCTTCATTGAAACTTTGCTTAGCAACAAGGACCCGACACCGATGCCGCTATCAGACGGACACGGCTCAGGTTCTGGCTCTGTTCTGGAGTCTCAGAACCTTGGTGCTTTCTGGCGAGTCCACGGAACCGAGGAGGGAGGACGTTACTCGGCATGACACAGGGGGAAGTAAACAAACAACAGGGTCAAACAAAACAGCTGGTCAATCTGGTCATGAGAGGTGATGGTTACGTCGTCAACGCTTTCCGATTATTTACATTATATGCAAATGGCAAATTTTTTGTAAGATGTTAAGATGTCAACACAAGCTCACGGATATGTAGCCTACCCAAAATGTAGATTGGTTGCTAGGCAATGTAACTACACAAAGACATTTTCTCAAAAATTCTGTCGACACCCAAAAAGGCCACCAAGAGCAGACCTGAGGTGCAAAATCTCTTTCTCCATCGCTGCCATGCTCTACTTCCTGCTCGCCTAGATTATGACACGCCCACTGATGATGTCACGGGTCGCAAGGAAGAACTACTATTGCTTAGTTCCGCTTAGAAATGACTTATCAGGTTCTGAACCCATTACATTTAGGTCTATTCGTGCTGGCTGCTTCAGAATTAGGTTTGGGAACTGGTACCGGCACAGAGTGTAACAAAATCATGTTTGAGGAAAGATTGCAGTTGCCATAGGGGGAAGTAGAGAAGAAGTGACGGGGAGGTAGAGACATGGCGATGGAGGAGGAAGAGTAGAGGACGTACCTGCTGTGAAGAGGAACACAGCCACGGTGCGGTAGTGCTTCCTCTGCGTCCCCCTGCAGAGGGATATGAGCGCCACCAAAAACGCCACCAGGGTGGAGGCGGCACCGGCGACCAGGAGCACCAGCGTGGCGATCTGCCAGTCTGCAGGAAAGAGGGGGACACGAGTGGGTTAGACCGGGTTAGACCGGGTTAGACCGGGAGCACGACAACAACAACAAAAGCTGGATGGATTGAATGAATGAGGTGCACCGAAACACAAAACAAGAGCTGATCCCTCTGGCCGGAGGCCTGCGTGACACAGCCATCAGAAATACACACAACATGGCCCTGATCAGTGACTCCGTCGTCACGGTAACAGGATTAAATATAAAACATGGACCTGAGCTGAACAACTAGTGTCTTTCCATTTTCCAAGTTTACATCACTTTTCACACTCTGGATGAAGAAAGTTGAAGACTGGCTTTAGAAATTAAATAAAATTAAAGGTGCAGTGTGTATGAGTTTGTTATTTTTGCCACAAATGAAAGACATTTTCTTTGAATTTATAATCACCCTTACCGTTAAATGAGCCCATTGATGTATACTTACAGCAGGAGCGGGTCCTCTCTATGGAGGCCACCATGTTTTTACAGTAGCCCAGAGTGGACTTACTAAACATCTTTTGAGTTTTAATGACAACTGAAGTCTACCATAGGTTCTCCTGCATGTTCAGAAGAGTGAAGGTGAAGTGATGGATACAACATGCAACTTCATCACTAGATATCACTAAATCTAACACACTGTACCTTTAAAATGTCCCTGCTGTGGGACATAAAAAAGGATTCTCTTATCTACTTGGGAAGAAAACAGATTTTGGATTTTATTTATTCATTCTTTTTTAATTTATGTTTTTAAAATTAGTTAATTAAATGTTATTAAATTGAATTAAATCTAATTAAAATATTGGATGTCCTGATTCTTTCACACTCTATGCAGGCACTACTATTACAGGCCTGAATGTGTAAAACATACAACCCTGAAAAGCCCCTTTGGAAAATTGTCTGGCGTTAAAACCACAACTGAACCTTACACCCTGAATATTCCTGGACATCCCTTTCCCTGATGGAGTCTGTAGTTTTCCATGTGTTGGCTCATTGAATCTGTTCATTAAAAACAAACGTTCAGTGGTTTGACTTTTCCTGTTGGGGAAAGTCGAACTCATCTCCTCAACGTGCGTCACAAGACTCATGTCTGGAAATAGCTGCACAAAACTCTACTGTTACAGCAGCACAACCCCCACCATCATTCTTAAGCTTTCTTCTTACATTTAAAGGTACAGTGTGCAAGCTTTGACATCTACCTCACCCTATAATAGACTTCTGTTGTCACTAAAACCCAAAAGATGTTTGTGTCCACTCTGGGCTACTGTAAAAACATGGCGGCCCCCATTGAGAGGACTCACTCATATAAATATACATTACAAAACAATGACATACTGACATTTTCATTAATGTACAATCACCTTAATGTTTTTTTCTTTTTTCCCATGACCCATAAATGAGCCCATTGATGTACATTTCTATGAGGAGTGGGTCCTCTCTATGGGTGCTGCCATGTTGTTACAGGACCTGCTAATCACCGTTTGAGCCTTAATGACAACTGAAGTCTACCATAGGTTCTCCTGCATGTTCAGAAGGGTGAGGTGGTGGATGCAACATGCAACTTAACCTCTAGATGCCACCAAATCTTACACACTGCACCCTTAAGGGACAACAATGCATTTAGGTGATTATAAATCCATGGAAATGTCAGTATGTAATTGTTTTGTAATGTTTTTAGAAGTGACCAAAATGACCCAAATCATACACACTGCACCTTTAAATTTAAACTGAAAAAAATCCTTCATGATGACTGAGAAAGAGTGTGACACCAAGTCTAAATGTATTCTGGAGGGAAAGAGTGTCTCTGCTTTGATGTTCCACTCATCACTGTCAGAAGAGAGAAAGAGAGAGAGAGAAGCTCCGCCTCCAAAGACTCAAAAGGAGAATTTGCATGTGATGAAGCTGACTGAACACAGTGTGCTGCTGCTGCTGCTGCTGCTGCTGCAACCTTTTCACAATGGCACATCTGAACTGCATTTGACTCATCCCTCAGGAAGTCCCTTCTTTTTTTTTTTTTTTTACCACATCTTTGCTCCATTATGTCGTTACAGTGTATAAGTGGTAAACCCTTCAAAAACCAAAAACACTCGTATCACATTTCGTCTTATTTCTGTTTCCATTTAAATCTGTTGCAACTGAATCCGGCCTATTGTCGTGTCGGGGCCACCGCAAAGATTATCTGCGGCCATATCGAAAATATGTGTGAAAATAAATATGCCTTGCCTTTTGAGCGAACCGCACCTTTAACCCTAACACGCCCCCCCCCCCCCCCCCCCGGGGGGGGGGGGGCAGGAAGTTTTCTTAAGACTAACCCTCACTTTCCCACTGCACCTTTAACCCTAACACGCCCCCCCCCCCACCCCCTCCCTCCGTCGCTGCTTTAATGAGCTGTGCAGACACGCATGGCAACAAACCCGCCTCCTTTTCACCCCGACACATTCCACAGCATCAGAGAGCACTCACTCAGTCTGTCCCTCTGTGTAGCTGTGATGGATGTAAAGTCACTCACTCCCATCAAAACACAACAACAGGAAGTACATCATAAATACTCTGTTTTTTTGGTACTCATTCCAGCTAATTATCAGTGCACCTCACTTTTCAGGGATATCTAATCCATAATCTGATTTGTGTTGGGTACCTAAAGGTTGTGCCATTGTTTGTTCTTTTCTTCTTATTGATTTATTTTATATTATTTTTTCCCCTCATTTTTCTTTCAAATTTCATTTTCGAAAACTAATGTGTCCACCTCGTTTAGTTCATGTAAAAAAAACAACGAGAAAGCAGACCTGTACGCAATATTTGTTTTTCAGAAAAAAAAGAAAGAAAAAACTCGAAATGTACGTTTCTTTGTCTCTGCACTAATACTACGTGCAGCTAATCCAAATTCCTTTAACATACCAGCCACCAGCCAAATGCTGGTAAATCTGTCTGGTTAATGCGGATTTCCTTCCCCCCCAGTGGAGGAGAGGAAGGGGGTTGAGGGCGTAGTCCCCCCGCCCCCCCACCTCATGTGGCCTCTACGCTGGACAAAAGGCAGCTGGGTGGGACCCAGCCCTGCTGAGGAGGAGGATGATGATGTGGGGGAAGATGCTCCTTCGAAGCTTTAATTCTGCTGGTGGGAGTGAGCTGTCTCTTTGTGTGCAACAGGGATTATGTTGATGGCTCAACAAGAGGGCTGTCAAACATAGGGCCCACGGGCCACAACTGGCCCGCCAGAGGGTCCGATCCGGATGATATTTGAGTATTTAGTACAGTAGTACTGTACTTGTACTTTTCTGTACTAAAACAAAAGGAAACTTTTGAAGTTGTTTATATGTCGTCATGCGATAAATGTACTGGCCCCGCCCACTTAAGATGAAATTTGGCCCTATGTGACCCCCAAACTGAAATGATTTTAACATCCCTGCTCTACAACATCCAATCCTATAAAGCTGAAATATTAAGGGAAGAATTTTATTATTTAAATTAACATGATATATGTCACATCGCATTTTATTTCCTTTTACATATTTAAGACTGTTTTATGCATTTAAGTCAAGGTTTGGGTGTTTAACTCTACTTTTGCATACTAAACACTGATAACCAATATTAATAATTATCACAATATATGTTGTAATAAAATTATTTTCAAGTTTAAACAATGGATTTGCACTTTAACACTTACAGAATATCACTATATAAGGATTACGTGTAAATATAATGGACATTTGTTTCCATTTAATACCAGTTGAAATATATAACTATCTTGATATGGGTCACTTTATCATAGTTATGTTAAGGTTGTGGTTATAAATGTTTTTTTATGAAAGACTAACACATAAAAGCATTTATGTATCATCACTGACATGTATTGGACTTTCATCAGTTCATAACAACACCAGGACAATACAATACGACACTGGATAATAACAACATACACATATTATACTATACTCCGACCCCTTGATGACTCATTAACCATTATGCACAGCACTATCTCCATGGCAACACAGCCTCGTCAAACTCCAGTGAGACCTGGTTGGCAGGGCTGAGCATCATTGTATTAGTCCGTGACACTGCATCACTGCTCTGGAATGAAGACTGGAAAGGTATCAGCGGCACGAGGAGCCATGAGAACCCTCGGCTGCAGGACACACACCAGCTACAACAACAACGTGTGTGTGTGTGTGTGTGTGTGTGTGTGTGTGTGTGTGTGTGTGCATCAGAGCTCCAGTTCAACAAAGTCCTCACCGGCTCTTTGTTTACGTCGTTTCTCTCGATGACAGCGCGGTGGTGGAGCCCGATGATGGAAACAAGCCACTGATAACATGCTGCTTTAAAACCACCTCCACATCTAAACGGGGTCATTATGCAGGAGAACTGGACTAAATCATTCCCAGTCCCTTGGAACTGACATTCTTTAAAAGGCACGAAGCTCAGATCTTTCAACCCAATGAGAACAGGAAAAGTTACAAACACTTATTAAAGGTGCAGTGTGAAGGATTATCTACCAGTGAAGGTGCATGTTGCAGCCAAATACCTCATCTCACCCTTCCAAGCAAGTGGGAGAACCAATGGAATGCTTAAGTTATCATATTATTAAACAGTGAGTGTCAAACATACGGCCCGAGGGCCAAAACCGGCCACTTGGTTGACATTAGTTAGTTGACACAAGTATTTTCATGAAATTGACAACTGTGCCTGTACTTTTTTTTGCACGAAATCAAAGGGAAACATTTGGAGTTGTCATTATTTATAACTCATTATGCCATGATTTCACCAGTCCCGCCCACTTGAGATCAAATTGGGCCGTATGTGGCCCCTGAACTAAAATGAGTTAGACACCCATGATTTAAGTTTTGAAGGGTTTTTGGTTTGTCCATTCCGGGCCATCGTAAAATAACAAAAAACAAAAACAAAACATGGCCGCCTCCATAAAGAGGATGCGGTGCTGATGTAACTCAGATATATGAGGGGCTCACCCTACGACAAAGAAAACAATGACAATACACTCATCATAATTTTGGACATAATTTCTGCCGATGGAAATAGGAATAATTCTGCTAAAATCTTACATAATGCACCTTTAAGTTCACATTTTTCAACACTGTACAACATCAGTAGATTCTAAATGATTACAAGCAGGAGAGATGACATGCTTCCAGGCTCTGAAACAGCCTCTTAAAGAGTAAATGTAAGATTTAGTGACGTCTAGTGGGGGAGTTGACTTTAGCAGTTCAACGAAAAATGGAACTGATTTATCTCAAGCTTTACATACTGCACCTTTAAGATCGTGTTTGTTGAACATCAAACAAAAACAGCGAGAGTAGGAGAAAAAAAAAGTTACAGAAACACAACAAATCACAACATGAGATGATGTTCTCGTACCGGAAGTGAGTGTGGAGAAGCAGCTCCACTCGGGCTCCTCCGCCGGGTGCCGAGCCTCGGACTGGGAGCAGGACTCCCACAGGGACAGGGAGAAGTGGTCCGCGGTGACCCAGGCCGGGCTGAGCAGAGCCACCACGTCCAGACACAGAGCCAGGAAGACGCAGAGCAGCGCGATCAGCTTGAAGGGTCGGAACACGTACACCTCGTTCACAGACATCTTCCTCGTCTTCGTCTTCTTCTTCTTCTTCTATTTCCGGTGCTGCTGTTCATCCAGATGTTTTCCACACAGCCGCGGCAGCTCACACACACATACACACACCGAGGAGAGGGGAACTAACTCCGGGCGTCCTCTGCCACCATCCCTTGCCTGCACCGCTTTGTGTGTTTGTGTGAGTGAGCGTGGAGTTGGGAAAGTTCAACTGGAGATATCCGGATGGATGGGATTTTCAAAATAAGAGTTGTTGTTGCTTGGACGGGCTGTGTATATATATGGAGGTCACAAACAATTTGATTAATAATAATAATAATGATAATAATAATAATAATAATAATAATAATAATAATAATAATAACAACAACATATTATTTTTAGAATAACAATCTGGATGGATCAGATTTTCAAAATAAGTGTTGTGCTTGTACAGACTGTCCATTTCAAAATAAATGACAACAGATAAAAGTCACAAATAGCTGTATTATTATAATTGATGATGATGATGATGATGATGATAATAATAATAATAATAAAAATAGGAATAACAATAATAATAATAATACAAATAATAATAATAATTTAATTGTTGCTGTTGTTATTGTTGTTAAAATAAAAAATCCTAAGTAATACAGAGTGACCATTTCAAAGCAATCCTAAATGTATAAACCTTTATCCTGTAAAACCTAAAGTGACACACAAAGTTCTATATTATTGACAAATTAATTACATGTGTCCATTTATTGAAAAGAGGAGAGATTATGAAACATGAAAACAAAAAGTATGTAGGAGTGGAACATACTGGAGGTGACTTCATAAACTTTGTCAAATGTCCCTTTACTGTTATTCACTAGAATTATTTTGATGTTGTTGCAACACTGATCCAGCAGATGGCAGACAAATGTCATTCTGGTTATTGATGTCCATGAAAACACCATGCATGCAATTCCCCATTCATTCATATGCACTATCAGCAGTGGATTTACACTGGCACGTTTATCACATGTACATTAAGTGTGTGTGTGTGTGTGTGTGTGTGTGTGTGTGTGTGTGTGTGTGTGTGTGTGTGTGGGCAGAGCACACCAATACTAAACCTATAATCCCTGCTCACTTGTACATTGGCTTCAACATCTTCAATAAACAGCCGCACACATTCAAACAAGTTGTAAATCCCCCAAATGAAATGACAGGTATGTAATTTGACTAGATGTGGGAACATTATGGTCTGTATCCATTCACCCCACATGTGAAATATCTGCATCTGCTGGTGGGACAAAGAATTTCAGGATCAAATATGGATGATCAGATTGTTATGTCATCTATAAATCTCACACACTTGACCTTTAAAGCATGTCTCATAGACAGTTTATTTAGTTATATATATATATTTGTCTGTCAGCCGTGGGAAATGCCGTTAAGAGACAAATAAGGATGACACATATTTATTTCACCATGATCATTTGTTGCTCCACAGCTGAGTTTGAGAATCTGGTTTGTTGTTGCCTTGGTGATGAGGATGGTTTTTGTGGGGGTGTTTTGACAATAGCGGTTTAAATTGCCGCCATCTCATTGGTTGTTGGACGTTTCTGCAGATATGTAGCAAACACAAAGTGATTGTGCTGCGCGCGTGCACATGCATGCACACACACACACACACACACACACACACACACACTAGGCTACTGCATTGACTTTCAGTTATTGTCACAGATTAACCAAAACCTTTTAACCTTAAACATGACTGTTTCATACATAACCATAACTAAGCATTAAAGGCGCAGTGTGTTAAGATTTGGTGAAATCTACTGGTGAAGTTGCACAGTGCATCCATCACCGCCCCCATTTGAACCTGCAGGAGAATCTATGGTAGCAAGTGGTTGTGATTAAAGCTCAATTGATGTTTAGTATGTCGACTGTAAAAACATGGCGGCCTCCATAAGGAGGGTCTGCTTCCGATGTAAAAATGTGTTAAGCGCCTCTTATAGGGTAATGTGAAAACCAAGTCATACATTTAGGAGATTATACATTTGTAAAAATGTCTGTATATAATTGTTTTCTTTTCCATTTCTACAAATAGAAGTGACAAAAATTGACTGAAATCTTACACACTGCACCTTTAATTCTACCGATCCACTGGCAGGCCGGTTCTGGCCCATGGGCTATATGCTTGATAACCCTGGGTTAAAAGGTCATGGATTTCGAAGTCCCCATCTGATTGTATATACAAATTTATCCCCATAACGTGCAAATATAAATACCTTAATTACAGTTTTACTTTTAATGTAATTATATAAGTGAGTATTAGTTAAAGGTGCAGTGTGTTCAATTCATATGACCAGGACATGTTCTCTCGAGGGGGGCAGCCATGTTGCAACACTGTGTTTTTAACACCGACAGTTTTAATGTTAAGGCCTGCATGCTGAGAAAGGTGAGGTAACTGTGTGCTGTTGCCATGACAACACATAAAAATTGAGTCTAGAATGTGTTTGAGTGGATGAGAAACAACTCTTGGAGGCAGAGGGGTGAAATGCGACTGCTTTAATTTGCAAAAAGGATAAGCTGTTAAAACATTGAATGAAGCACTGGAACAAGCCACTGTGACGTTGCAAAATACCACTAATAAAAAAAGGACATTGTTAAGTTTCCGAAAACAAAATCATTCAGTCGATCAGGAAGGCAAAAACATGAAAGAGCACAGGGAGCGTTATTTACACCAAGATTAAAGTGAAAGTCCTGTAACTGGCGTCAGGGAGGCTTCGTTTTTATCAAAACACGTTCATTTTTTTTAAAGAAAGAAAAATAAAAAGGCACCATTGTAGGTGGAGAATTCACACCGACCATCGTTCATGGGGGCGGCAGCAGTTTTACACACAACAACCAACATCTTCTGCTCATGTTTAAAACGTTGAAAGCGGTAGAAAAAAGACCATTGTTATTATTATTATTATTATTGTTATTATCATTATTGTTATTATTATCAACATGAAGTTATACAGAACAGAAAAATGACAACAAACGGGGCATTTGTACAAAATGGCAGGTAAAAGAGAGTTCCCTGCTGTCTGACTGGCTGATGTGCTGGTGTGACAGTGCCCCCCACAGGAGAAAGGTGAAACTCACAGCACCAGATTATTCTTGAAAATTTGAAAAAACAAAATAAAACAATAAGGGTAGACGCCACATTGCTCCTGACACACATATGACTTTACAATGGACGTTTTTTTATTTTAGCTAATTTCTAATTTTTCTATCAGGTATAAAAGTCGGGAAAAGTTCTACTCTTCAATCTGAATGCATAGAGGTTACTTTAAAGGTGCAGTGTGTAAGTTTTGGTGACATCTACTGGTGAAGTTGCATGTTGTATCCATCACCTCACTCTTCCCTTTCGAGCATGCAGGAGAACCTATGGGAGACTTCAGTTGTCATTAAAACTTAAAAGATGTTTAGTACTTACACTCTAGGTTATTGTCAAAACATGGTGGCCCCCATTGAGTGGACCCACTCCTGGTGCAAATATACATTAAAGGGCTAATGTTAGAGTTGTGTGAAAATCAAGTCACAAATTGGAGTGATTACACATTTGTATAAATGTCTCTCTATATTTGTTTCTTAATTATTTTTAGAAGTGACAAAAAATGACCAAAATCTTACACACTGCACCTTTAAAGTTCTTAATTCGAATTGTGGTCACGCAATTTAATGCTGGCAAATCGAGATTAAAGTGTCTGTGAAGTCGCTCCCTGCTTTGTGCTTCGGTGTTTTTAATTTCCCCAATTTGAAGATTCTCAGGTTTGATTCCCTGCAAAGTCTGAGAAAACTCCTTTTCAGTAAAAGCCACAGAAAGTTGCACCCAGAGGCTCGAGGAAAGAATTTAGAATCAGAGATATAAAAGTCCTTGTACCACCCCTTTCGTATAAATTAATAAACTTTAATAAAAAATTTAAAACCCGCACATAGATCGATCTAGAATCTGAGGATGCGCCATGCGAAATGGATGAAACCCCACCGATCACCGATGGGCCTCAGATGAGCATGAGTTAATCTCGATGTGACTCTAACATGCAGAAATCTCCACGTGTGCTTCCTCCGGAATATTAAAAAAAACAACTCATTATTCACTGCCCTTTCTACATTTCTGTCTAAAATCATGCTTTGGCTTTTCAGACCTTTTGAATTTCACAATAAAAGCACCGTCATCATATCGGTGTGGTCTAAAAAGGGAATTATCGTGGTTTCCTTTGGTTGTTTTAGGTCCATGCACTGCAGTTTGTGAAGATCTAACACACACAGATATACCTTGTTTAGTCTATCGAGGGTCAGAATAGAGGAAGCACCAACCTAACGACTTCCTGCGAGGGCCACGTGAGACGCGTTTACGCCAATTCTTTACCAAAATACGGATTTTTGGATCACACCCTCCGAGGAGCCGCTTCATTTTGGTTGCTTCTTGTACCGTTACCCTGTTATTGTGTCGAGCTACTGGCTAAAGACGGACAGTTATGAAAGCACAGCAATGGACGGACATGTTAGGATGGATATAGCTATACACAGTATTTACAGAGACTTTCTCTGGCTTTGCAGACCACGCCCCAAACTGTTGACCATAAAAGGGCAGGAGGACACACGGAGGAACGTCACGGATACAAGTGATACAAAAAGTCTGAACATCCCCGGAAAAAAAAGGACCAATTTGCTGCCTGAGATTGTGTCGTCAAATTTAGTGCATTTCAACAAAACGAGTGAAAACGTGAAATTTTGGAGAAATTGTGAAAAGAATAAAAATAAATTAGTTTCGGAACGTTTGTGAAGAGATTCAAATAGTGAAAAAAGATCAAAGTTTTCGTTGTGTTCGTGTGACCCCTCAAGCAGCAAATGGTGTTGTAGCGCCAGCGGCTAAAGGCCGTAAAAAGTAGAGATAAGAAGAAGTGGTTTGTCTCCGAGCCACCAGGTGGCACTGTGAGCCAAAGCAGCAGAGGTGTTGACAACTTCTGTGTTTCAGGCCAAAACTGGAGGAGCAGAGGAGTCTACATGGATTCACCCTGAGAGTCGTCATCATCCAGAGACAAGGGCAAGTAGAGATCCTGGAAAACAGAAGCAGAGGTTTAAAGGAACAGTGCGTACGATTTCGCAGACTTCCATTTGTACATGATCATTAACATTGGACATTTTTACGAATGTATAACCACCTGAATGACGTTCTTTTCACATTACCCCAAAATGAGCCCCTTAAGAAAAAGGTGCAGTGTGTAAGATTTTGGTCATTTGTCACTTCTGAAAATATTACAAAACAATTACAAGCTGACTTTTCATTAATTCATAAATCACCTAAATGTATATTTTTTTGTCCATTACCTTTTAATGAGGTTATTAATGTTGATTTACATGAGTGGACAAACTAAACATCTTTTGAGTTTGAATGATAATTGAAGTCTACCATAGGTTCTCCTGCATGTTCAGAAGGGTGAGGTGATTGATACAATGTGGAACTTCACCTCTGGATGCCACCAAATCTTACACACTGCACCTTTAATGAATATGTACATGAGGAGCAGGTCCTCTCTCTATGGGGGCCGCCATGTTTTCACTGTAGCACAGAATTGACAGTTCTGTGCTACAGATAAAGCTTCATAGCTTTATCTGCAACTGACCACTCCCATAGGTTCTCCTGCATGCATGAAAGGGAAGGGTGAGGTGATACAACATGCAACTTCACCACTAGATGTCAGCAAATCTTACAAGGTGGAGTAAAAAAAAAAAGAAAGAAAATTAGGGCACTGTGATGGAGAGAGGAAGAGGAGGAGGAAGAGAGGTGGTCCTGGTACCTTCTGCTTGTTGTTGAGGCCCGGGCTGGTGGGGGTGGAGGTGGGAGAATGCTTGGAAATGGGGGTGGACAGCTGGCTGCTGGAGCCCGTCCCATTGGCTGATCAGAAACAGGGGGGAGAGGGAGGGTGAAGAGAAGAAGAGTGGGTTAGAAATGAGTGCAACCTCGTTTCCCTGGCTCCGCAGTAAAGTCATCCCTGAGCCGAGCTCTGGTTTGGCGGCGGCACAGAGGGGGACGGCGCCGTTTGTTTCCGATGCCGCTTTATTAGCGTTGCTAGGATTCGCCGTGCGCGGGGGGACGCGGTGTTTACGTCGGACAGCCGGTGCGATGTGATGCGATGTCGTCGAGTGTTTAAAGCCAACTCAAAGAGTTTTTGTGAGTGTGTGTGTGTGTGTGTGTGTGTGTGTGTGTGTGTGTGTGTGTGTGTGAGCAAGAGATGAAAAGCATTTCACTCCAAGACAGATGGTCAGAGGCGGTTTGAGCCAATGAGAGTGGAGGAGAAAAGCTTCATTGTCGCCGCCTTCATTGAGCCACTCGGACACATAAACACACTCACAAATGTAGACTTAAACAGTTTAAAGGACAAGGCCGCACAAAAACCCAAGATTACACATCCCATTATGTGGCGATGTAAAAATCAGAGTATGTAAACATGAGCGGATCAGTTTGTAGAGACACCAACACTGAGCCTTTGTCTTCACGTTTCCTACAGTCCAGAGATTTATTCATCTCCTGTAGTGAAGTGGAGAGCTGGGTTTACTCCCTTTCAGCCTCAGTTTCTGTGCATTCAGCCCGGTGAACCCACTGAACCTACAGGAAATGCTGAGGCTGAGGAGCAGGGGCGTCACACATAAGGCCCACATAAGATTGTCCAATCAGGATCCTGACATGACTTTGCATAGTGTACAAATTACGGAGAAGACATTAACTGCAATTTTTCAATAAACGGGATGACATGAAATATTATCTTTTTAATTAATTGGATTGTTTGTAGTTTATTGTCATGAGACATTTCTGATGCAAAACATGTGGGAATACATGTTTGTACTATATTGTGCGTATTTCATATATCATTTTTCAAAGTGATTTATTATTTTTCTATCGTGATGTAATTTATCTATTCTTATTTCATATTTTCATTTCAGTTTGAATTAAATTATTCATAAAATGGGTGTCAAAACATAAGATCCAGGGTCCAATCTGACCTGTGATGTGGCCCTTTTATGTGTAAAAGTATCATTAGATATCTTTAAGCAAAATTAATTCATTCATTAATCATCAATTAATGTTTACAATGAATACATCAATTAAACTGCTGATCACTACCACATAGCAGACGTAGTATAGGATGAATAAAACTAATATTGTAATCTTTAAATCCCTGTTAAAGTGGGCCTGTCACTCATGACCCCAGGATCCCTGCTGACCTCCCAGTGATGATTAACACTCAGTTAACCGCCCCCCCAACATGTCGGGGCGACCATCTGCTGCGTTAAAGGCCGCTCATCCATTCCCAATCAATGATCAATAAAACATGCCAGGCAGCTGAAGGCCTAAGGTCATCAGCCCCCCCCCCCCACCACCACTTATAAGGTGAGGTGGTCTGTCCACCCTGCAGACTGTGAGAGCGTCATCTATCAGGGGACTCGACACCTCGGTCATATGCTTCGTCACTCTCACCAAGCCTCACATTAACAGTCTGGGTTGTCATGGCAACAGCGAATGAATTAGTACTGTTACTTTAAAGTACATAATTGCACACATAAGTGCAGAATGTGACAGTCATAACAGAACATAGCAGAAAGATAATAAATAATCATAATAGATAATAATTGATGTATCTCTTGCTTGGCGATAAATCTTGTATCACTATTAAGAATGTATTATTATTATTATTATTATTATTGTATAATAATGATGATTATCATCATCATTATTAATACATAAATAAATACATGATAACGATAACAGGAGGAAAGGTTTGATCAGTGTGTGTTGCCATCTTAACAACATCCTTCCTGATTCTATTATAGAGCCTTTTATGCTCCTCAGAGAAAGGTCAAAGGTCGAGGAGGTTACATCACTACATCTCCCTGCCCCTGTATCTTTGATTCTATTTGGACTCATTTCCTGCAGCAGCACTGGCCTGGTTCTATTTGCTCTGATTAATGGCAGCGAGGCGAGGTCAGACTCTGCTCCACTTTACACAGGCTCCGTCACAGTGTAGGTGAGAGGGGGGCGGGGCTCACTTGATTCAGCAGGAGACTTGCAGCGTCTGATTGGACCAGGACTCTTGGCTGAGCCACGCTGGGATTTAGGCGTCTTCATCA
Source organism: Chascanopsetta lugubris (assembly GCA_016785325.1). NCBI lineage: Eukaryota > Metazoa > Chordata > Actinopteri > Pleuronectiformes > Bothidae > Chascanopsetta > Chascanopsetta lugubris. Next base: position 57,397 of record JAFBJT010091650.1, on the reverse strand, counting down.
CTCGGCATTCTGTGGAGACAACGAAAACAAAACACAAAGCTGTTAAGCGGCATCACAGTTACTTATAATGTCTGAAATTTACATGAGAATAAAACGAAACTTTTGATAAAAAGGTACGAGCATCACATGATTGGAGTGTGCCGAGGTGATAAGACCCACTTTATTTATACCAAGGGGGAAATCAAACAGAAAACATTTTTCCTAATGCTCCTTTAAAAGCTTGAAGTGTCTAATAATAGATTATTGTGTTGAATGTTTCCATAGTAACAGGAACACACCCAATTTATTGAGACACACGGGTCCGCATAAGTCCACAATGGGCAAAAAGAATAATAAGATATATATATACACACACATATATATATAAATATACACACACATATATATCCAATTTTATTTATAAAGCACTTTATAACAACCAAAAAGGTCCAAGGTGCTGTACAGAAAAAGACACAGCTCTGTGTGCGCACGCAGGCACAAACACACACACACACACACACACAATCAGGGCCCACAGACTCCACACACCCCTCCCTTCTTTTACCCACCCCACTGTTTGTACCCCCCCCCTCCTCTCCTCCACTTTTGATGCTAATTATACTATCTGTCCTTCCTCCGTCTCCCGGGATGTCTGTCTCATCTCCCTCTCTCTCTCTCTCACCCTTCACACACGGCTGCATATAGACATACAGTACATTCTATGCTCCATTGTTTAGTGTGTGGGGTGTGTGTGTGTGTGTGTGTGTGTGTGTGTGCGCGCCACCACGCCTCTTGACGCTGCCTCAGACTGGCAGCTTGTCTGATCCACTCTCAGTGTGTCTGCACAGATTCCCTCTCAGCCACAACCCATGATGCTGCTGCTGTTGCTGCTGCTGCATCAACAAGAGGAGCAGGTACATTTGTGTCTCAGGACACGTCCACGTGTCAGAGATAACCTCAGGGGGTTTCACTCTATTTTTGGCGAGTCAGCGCCAGAATGGAGAAAAAAGGTGCGTCTCGTTCTCATTGTGTCTCCGATTCCTGCATTCAAGCCACTTTATTAGGTACATCTGTTCAACTGCTGCCTCATCGGCCAGTCACATGACAGGGATGACTCTTGATGCAAATGCAGGCGCACTGCAGGAGCAGATATCTATGAGTGTGCCAAATGTGAATTGAAATACAGTTTGATGGGCCGATGAATTCAATTTTTTTATTTATTATTATTAGTATTTTTTGTTTGTTTTTTTTTAAAGGTGCAGCATGTAGAATTTAGCCACACCTAGCGGCGAAGTTGCAGCAGAACACTCCACTTCACCCTTCACACTCATTCAAACCTCAGGATAATTATCTTAAATTCCATTTCCCAAACAGAAATTGAAAGCCAATTCAATATCAAATGAATCTACTATCAATTAGAGGAAAATGAAAAATCCTGATAAAGATACTACTTAAACTATTGTGTTTTGTTTCTGCAATAAATCAATATACATATAAAGACTGAAATAGGAATCAAAATAAAAAAAATGAGTTGTCCACTCAAGCATGAAGACGGATGAGAGGCATAGAGGCAAAGTCCTTGTATAATGGGATGTATCTGAGACCTCCCTCCTCCTCCTCCTCCTCTGAGGACATCGAGGATGTCTGAATGCTCCAGACTCTCGGCCATTTTAGTCAGCTTCGCCCCGAAGGTCATTACAGCCTGAATGAAACTACTTAGCCTTGGGCTCCACTGGGGACGGGGAAACATGCAGAGAGGAAATACTGATCATTAGAAATGAATTCTACATCCTGACATGATCTGACAAGGAACAGAGACGAGGAAGGAGGAGGATAAATAAGCCTTGTGCTCCGTCATTCAAAGATGAACATGGAGGACGGACATTATAGTCAAAGTAGGTTTTTGAAACGTGCCGGAGAGATTCGCTGAGAGCACCGCTCTCATTCCCTCCTCCTCAGCAGTATCAGCGTGGACGGATCAGCCGGACTGAGCCCGTCAGCACACAGATTAATGGCTCTACCTTTCCCTCTGGCTGCTGTCGCACGCAGATAACGGACTTTTCCTCGCCGCCTGCCGCCCTTTGTAATTTCCCTTTCTCCTCACACCCCAGCCCACACTTTGTACCTGAGCGTATCGTCTCCAACACGGACACTCTGGAATTTAAATCGCACCCCAGGAGCACATTTAAAAGAGTGGGCTTTTACTTTCACATAAAGGAAAATGATGTCTAACTCCTTTTCTTATCCTTGGGCCAAACTGGACCCTTGGGCGGGCTGGTTTAGGCCCACGAGCTCCATGTTTGACACACCTGATTTAAGGCTTATTAAGTTTTATTATTTTTTATTATTAATTATTTAAGGCTCCATTCTGAGCTACTGTAAAATCATGGCTGCCTGCACTGAGAGGATCTGCTCCTAGGGTTCATATAAAGGGCTCATTCTGATTAAAACAATAAATCATGAGTTCAGGGGATTTCGAACTCAAAACGCACATTCAATTTAAAATCTTTTATACTGTTTCAATAAGAAAATAAAATTATTTGCAGTGCACCTTTAACTCTCTAAAAATATGTTTAAAATCGCGCATACTCCTTGAAAAGATGCAGTGTGTAAGATTTGGGTCATTTCTAAAAATATTACCAAACAAATATATACTGACATTTTCATGTATTTATAATGCACAAAAGGGACCTGCTAAACATGTTTTGAGTTTTAATAACTGAATCCTACCATATGTCCTCCTCCATGCTCAGAAGGGTGAGGTGATGGATATAACTTCACCTCTAGAGGTCACCAAATCTTATACACTGTACCTTTAAGAAATACAAATTATTCACACTGCACCTTTAACTCTCTAAAATATATTTAAAATCGTGCATACTCCGTTTTCCATGGAAATTTAAATTCTATGCACCGCACCTTTAACTCTCTTGCACTACACAACATTACATGTACTGTGCAGAGTACTGTGCATGTGATGCACAGTACTCTGCAAAAGTGGTCCCACTCACCGTTCTCGTCCAGGGAGAAGTCGTCCTGGGCGTAGCGGAACTTCTCTGGTCCGCACGCGATGAAGACGTCATCGTCTCCGAAGAAATCCTGCAGACAGGTCACCTGAGTGAGGACAGGAGACGGACACAGGTGAGACACGTCATGAGCCCACATCACCTGCTCTCACAACTCCGGTGCCACAGCTCGCAGAACCAACTGATTTATTATAAAGACCTGGATACGGCATGAAATATAAAGCATGTAGAGGCCAAACAGCGGTACTGCAGGTTTTATGTGTGTAACATGTTGCCATATGGCATATTATTACAATTTAACATTGAAAAGAAAAGTCCATAAATCAGATATTTTCAACCACCTAATATGACTGGCTACAATCATTCGGATTGCCTAAATCAGCATTCCTCAAAGTGCGGTATGTGTACCTACTAGATACTTGGGCTCTCTCTTGTAGTAATCGCTGAATGAAATATGAATGAAATAAATTTAAAAACATGTCATAAAACATATCAAATATACTAGATTTGAGCATGTTATATAATACTGAATGTTAAATAAGATTCACATTCATTCTAGGAAGAAAATTGGTCTTAACTTTAATCCAGTCACCGAAAATTATGTTAAGTGTTCAATTAATTTGTGATTGGTCAATTTAAGTAGCACCTGCAAACTTGTTTAAAATTATGATTTTTTTTTAAATATCATGTACAATCAACTTTTAGTAACAGTACAATACATAACCATTAAATTTTTTTTTTAATCTTTAGGTCCAACTAAATTCATTTATTGATTAGTTTTTTTCCTTAAATTTAAGTACAGTGTTCAAAATGTGTATTCCGTTTAAAACGGTTGACAATGATAATACATTCAATTATTAGGAATAAACCTCCTGCCTCATTACTGAACTATGCATAGCTGAATCCGAGAGCTTACGCCTATACTGCAGTACTATTTATTAATGGTGATTATTGTGGTTATATGGGAATTAGGGAGGGAAGTATTTTCTGAGGTGACACTTGGGTTGTTGTTTTTTTCTAATGTTTTACCCCTTCTTTCTATCTTTTTATTATTTTATTTTAATTTGATGACCATGACTCAGCGCCGGGGGTGTAAAAGAAGTGCAACTCTCGACTTTTCAATAAGATCCATAAAGTATGCTCTTAGATATGAACCACAAACACTGTAAAGTTCACTCTTCCCTAAAATGCAGGCAAATGCATTAAACAGCCCAGTCAACTCAAACTGCACCTCAAAGTGAGTGAAAGTGAAACTGTGGCACACAGAGGATTCACTCAGCCTCGGGTGGAGGTGGCATGTCTCCTTTGTCTTTCCCTCATCATGTCAACACGCCTGTAGCTTCAGTAGCTGCATTAACAAAACACACACACAGACACACAAAAGGCGCGAAGCGGCACAAACACCGAGGATAGAGTTTCACCTTTGCAGTCAAAGAATTGAAACCTCCTTCCCCTGGGACGGCTCACTACAGCAGCTGCTGACACAATATGGCCTACTTAGTGGACAGATGTCTGTGGGCCACACCTTCTCCTTTACTCCCCCGTATACAGAGCCCTGTTAACCAGCTCAGGCACGCCCATTAAAGCCATTCAACCTTACAGGCTCCGCCCCCCCCCCAAGATTTATTAGTTTTTACTTCCTGGTATAAGTGAGATTTGTTACGTCTCATTTTCAGTTCGTCTAATTCACAAGATGAATTACAGGTGATTTGATGCCAACTAGTGGACAGGCTGTGCAATCGCAATGGGACACGTAGAGTATATACAGCAAGTGGCAACCTCTGGGCCTGACGGACAAGGCCAACAGGGAAGTGGAGGAACATGCAGTTCAGAGGGTGGCCACTAGAGGTTCGATCCCCATTTAGAGGTGAATAAAACATGTTTGTTCTTTACTTCCTGGTACGAGTGAGATCTGTCGTCTCATTTTCAGTTCGTCTCATTCACCACATGAATTACAGGTGAATATTTGGGGCTTTTTTCTAAACAGGCTCACGGACTCCGCCCACTTGCAGAGTTCTGCAAGTGGCCTGTAAGCTTATCCAGTGTCTGGATGCTGGCCAGGATTGTGGAGACTCATCCTGCCCCCCCCCGGGGGGGGCCCCCCCCCCCCCCCCCCCCCCCCCCACTCTCCCTTTGTGATACACATCCCAGCTATGAGCTGCAGATAAATTGGGAGCACCCCACCCCGCCAGCTGCCCCGTTGCCTCTCCGGCCTGCTAGACGAAGCTAAAAGTGTGCGGCGGTGGTGGTGACTCTGCGGCGTGGCATCCAACAGCTGTACCCTCTCCACATCCCATAATGTCTTCACCAGAAACCAGCCTGCATGGCAGCGGGCTATTGCTGTGACTCCAGAGATCAGAATCTAATTGGTTTTTGGGGCCGGGGGAGTGGGGGGGGGGGTGTACAGGCCTGTTCATTATCATGAGATCAGATACATGTTACTTTCATCAGGTTAACCCTTTGTTAACTGCTGCAGCAGACCTGGGCTGTTATATACATGAAGGTAGAAAGAAATGGACCTGAAAATGTGCTTTTATTTTGAAATGCTCCCGCTTCCTGTGTGTGATTCGGTCAAGCATGATGTTTACATGCGAGGACGGAGCCCATTCAAGCCCGGTGTGCAACTGATTAGTAATTTTTAGATGAAAAAAAAAAAGACCAAAATCGTACACACTGTTCCTTTAAATCATCATTTGATAATTACCGATTATAAATCTATGACACATCTATTGGAGTTTCTTGATAATATGGTGTTTGGAGTAATTGTTACTGAAATAAAGATGATATAGATAATTAATTAATGAATAGCCCATAAGATGTTTTCAGTAATTTCATGGAACGATAACAGGTCTTGACAAAACAAAGTTTCTTTGGCCCCGGTAACAATCTATAGGTTTCTTATGTGGCCCCGCCCCCTTGGGGGACATAATTGCCCCCCCACAGTAACATCTCCCGACAGTGAATCAACACTAAAGCATTGGGTGAGCCTCCTTCTCCCTCATGGCCGTGCCTGCAGCAGGAGGCGGATGGATGGGTGGTGATGGGCGGAGCCTGCTCCACACTGCTTTTAATGGCTTTAAGAACAGAGCTCATTAAAGGGATCAAGTGTTTAGGGCAAAAGACTTCTACCTTAATCTGCCTCTTAACACAAGCTCCACGAGAAATAAGGATTGGCTTCTCTCTGATGGGCTCGAGCCGCTGGGCGCCACAGGTTTACTTCTCGATGTTTAACACTAATGTCTGATTTACGATTGCGCGGCGCATTGCAGCCTGCAGCAGCTGCTATTGGACCGCATCATGGCCTTTGTTTTTACCCCTGTGTGTGAGGCTGACCACGCCCATTTCTGCATTGCAGCAACTTTCTTAAAAACTCTTCCTTTAACAACGTCCACCCAGCATCTGCCAATCCAACCAGTGGACAGGCTGTGCCGTTGCAATGGGACACATGCACAGCAAGCGGCAACCTCCAGGGCTGAGGGACGAGGCCTGAAAGGGAAGCGGAGAAACTTGCAGTTCACAGGGTGGCCACTAGAGGCTCAATCGCCATAGTATCTCATGCTCAAATGGTCAAATTTAGAGGTGAATGAAACATGTTTAAAGTCCGGTATAAACGAAGGTTCTGGTCGCTTGATTGAATATTTTAACGCCATTTGTTTGAAATTGTGCACAATTAAGGGGGCGAGGCCTCTTCACTGACACCTGATGCTGGGCCGTCAAGCCCGATGGATGCTGGAACAGCACCATGGGCCCACGCACCCCGCAGCTCTACCCGCGTTCTGCCTCTTCGTTTTTGGATGAACCAGGAAGTAGGAGGAGTTAGGCTTCGGCAAGATGGCGACGAGTGAACCGCCCACTACAAGCCTCTCTGCAGAAACCTATGGGCGAGGTCACGGACACCGAGTCCATCTTTACGGACAGTCTATGATATAGACACATGCAAATACAGATGCAAAAGGACGTCCACAGCAGAGTGATCAGCTGATTTTGCCCTTGTTGAAAACACGATGGGTGAAGTCGATAAGATGAACGCTTCTTTAAGTACAGACCAACAGAGAAAGAGAGAGAGAGAGAGAAAGAGAAAGAGAAAGAGAAAGAGAGAGAGAGAGCGAGAGCGAGAGAGAAAGAGAGAGAGAGAGAGCGAGCGAGCGGTCTAGAATTACCGGAGAGGCCGCTGTGAAACGGAGGCTTGGAGAGCAAACACCTCAACCAAGATCAATAGTCTATCTCTCTTGAGAAGAAGGTGGGTGAAAAATAAGCCTGAATTCTCTGGATTATTCTGATCCCCTCCAAAACATATAAAAGGCCTCTCCCGTGGATCAGCTCCCACCTCCACACGACACGTCACGCAAATTGGTTCAGTCATTTCGGAGTAATCCTGACGCTGAGGGCAGCGATGAATGTATGTACCATCAGCTGTCTCACCCGCTTTGCCATTTGCTTTTTGATGCCACACGAAAAACTATCCATTTTTATTTATAAATAAAAAGGTGCAGTGTGTAAAATTTCGTTCGTTTTTGTCACTGCAAAAACATAGTACAAAACAATTGCATATAGACATTTTAATACATGACCCTTGAATGAACCCATTAATGTATATTTACGTGAGGAGCGGGTCCTCTCTACGGGGGGCCGCCATGTTTTTACAGGAGCACCAGAGTGGACGCACTAAACATCTTTAATGAGTTTAAATGACAACTGAAGTCGACCATAGGTTCTCCCGCATGTTCAGAGCGGTGAGGTGATGGATAGGACGTGCAACTTCCCCTCGTAATGTCATCAAATCGTACACACTGCACCTTTAAAGCCTGGTGACACGGATCACAGGAACCTGGGTTCACGCCTGCTCCTAAGAACCATCCACTCTTCTTAAAAGAGTCCTCAGCAACAGCACTAAAGCCCATTCAGACCTCCAGCTAATCCTGTTCCCCTAGTGATCACTTCATCCACTTTATCTGCACCGAACACAACGCAGGTCTGCGACCACGGCTGCATGTGCATTGTCATCAGGTCTCGTGTCTCCTCTCATGCTGCATCTGCCTGTGATGGGTTAACACTCTCCGTCACCCTCAGTCCATTTTGACATCATTTGACAGATGCGTAGACGGAAAAAAGAAAATCGGTTTGCACGCAATGCTATCACGAAGGAAATGTCATGTCTTTGAAAGGCAGAGAAAGAAAGGGCAGAGGAACGTGCAGATATCAGTTTAGAAAGCATCTCCACCCCCCGATTTGGAGAAGGTCAGTCATCAAACGCCGCCAACCTGGCAACCGTAACCAGGAGGAGGACAATGTGAAATGATGTGATGTCATTTTGAGGTTTCCAGACAAGACCTACCGTCTTAGAACAGGCATCAGAGCCAGAATGTATATATCAGGGGTGTCAAACTCCACCCGTTTTAAACCTTATTAATATTCATTTATTCTTTTGTTTGCTTCTTATGTTTAGTTAAGTGAACGTTGTTGTGTTGTTGAAAAAGGGAAACTAAAAGTAAAAAAAAAAAAATATTGAGCTGAATTTGATGCAGAGATAAAAAAAAAAAAAGTTTCCCTTTGTTTTAATGCAAAAAGTACATTCTGAAAATGTACTCACCCCACAGGCCAGAGTGGACCCTCTGATGGGCCGGTTTGGGCCCTCAAGCCTTATGTTTGACAACCCTGGTATATATGTTCACCAATATGAAAAAAAGGGATGTGGGCTTCATGATGAACTGGCTCCATCCAGACTCTAAGGTGCACCCCCCCGTCCCCTAAGAAGCTGATCCCTAATCTCTGCCTCACCAGCTGTCCGGACCAAATGACCCCCTGAAAACCACAGACCCCATCACCAGCAGCAGCTATGTCATGCTCCCAGCTACACATCTAATTCATTATTCATGGTTTCTTACAGACCGACTGACGTCCTCAAGACGCCTCAGTCAGTAGTCATGTGGGAAATGACCAGTTATGACCATAGAAGCAGGGGTGTCATTTTAGTTCAGGAGCCACATATGCTCCAATTTGATCCCAAGGGGGGGGGGGCATAATAACCAATAAACAACAACACTCCAAGTTTTTCCCCTTCGTTTTAGTGCAAATTACTGGTGATGGATACAACATGTAACATCACCTCTAGATGTCCCAGAATATTACACACTGCACCTTTAATGAATGTTTTTCCAAAACATCATAAACAACCTCCAGCGACCTCCTTGACTTGTTAGAAAAGATGCAGTTAATGTCTTTTCTGTCATTTGTACACTTGAAAATCATTTCCTGGGCCAGATTGGACCCTCTCTGGGGGGCCATATGTTTGACACCCCTCCATCCCACTGTCACCATCTCAAACTGGTTCCAATAAGGTGACACTTTAAATGGAGTTTTACATCTCACAATGGAGTTTTACATCTCACATAAGCAACTGTGTGATGACATCATCACAAGATTTGTTGCCAGCACCCTTTTAAAGGGGTGCAGTGTGTAAGACTTTGGTCATTGTTTTACCTTCTATTAGTAGAAAAAAACAACACAATTACAAACTAACCTTTTTAATAATGACCTAAATGTATTTTTCTTATCATTACCCTTATATGAGCCAATTACTGGATATGTACATGCGGAGCGGGTCCTCTGCATGGGGGCCTCCATGTTTTTACAGTGGCCCAGAGTGGACATACTAAACATCTTTAGAGTTATAATGAAAACTGAAGTCGACCATAGGTTCTTCTCCTGCATGCTCAAATGGGAGGGGTGAGGTGATGGATACAGTATACAACCTCACCACCAGATGTCACCCAATCGTACACACTGCACCTGTAAAAGCAAGGTGTTCCTAATAAAGTGGCTAAAGACTAGTGCTATATCACAGTGAAGGAACCCATAGCCCCGGTGTCATTAGCGTCGCACTTACAGCCGAGCCTGTCGTCTCATCCTTTCACCACCAGTGGGTGAGGGGAGATGAAACAGGAACCTGGGGCTCATCACTCACTTTGCCTCCCACACCTCCGAGTCAACCGATCCGCGCTGCCCATCAGTGTTGCATTGCACTTCCTGCTGCCACCTCGCCGGCTCATCTAACCTGCGCCGAGTCAACGCCACAGTATTGACGAGTCGGCGCGCCGCCGGTCACACTTAATTAATGGTCGCCACTGAGGAACACCACAGACTAGGAATCTCAGGCACTGCGCTTGAAACAACTGCAGTGTTTTCTACAGTGACATTGTGTTTTTTGCAGACCACAGGACGGTGAAGGTGAACCGACGGGCCGCCACTGTCCAGACCAGAGGTCAGAGGTCACTTCAAGGTGAAGAAATGAGGGACTTGGAGAATTACAGTGTATCGGACTATAGAACAGTGAATGTCAACTGAAGGCCCACGGGCCACAACCGGCCCGCCGGTGCTTTCTGGGGTCAGAGCTATCGGGCTTTAGTACTTCATTCAATTATAGCATTAGTGAGGGGAAAAGTATCTATCTACTGTATGTTTATTTGTGTTTTTAGCTTATGAATCAACTCGTCGACAGTCAGATTGCTGATTGTTGAACCCGGAAGTAGCCTAAAATATCACAATCGCCCCCTGGTGGCAGGCTGCAGTACAAGTATTATGAGTCTGTTAACACAGACAAAGGCGAACCATTAAGACAATTGTTAGAAAATGTAAACGTCAAGTAAAATATTGCTTAGGGTACAATACTAAATCATATTTTATGTATTATATTTATCTCATCCGTCTGTTTTTGGCCTGTGTTCAAACAGGAACTTCCAACTAAGTTAAAATAAGAAAAAAAAAAGAAATCCAATCAACAAGAAGAAATTTGCCAAGGATAGGTTTTAACAATTGCTTTTATCCATCTTTTTTTTTTTACTCAGTCAATTTCAATTTCATTCTCATAATATATTTTTATTCCTGAGGATTCCGGATTTTATATATTCTCAAGTTGCACAACTCATTGATGCATTATATATTAATTAATATTATTGTTCCAGCCCTGATATAGCCCAATACATTCATAATAAAAGAAAAAGAAAAAAATCGCAAATATCGCAAATATGTGAGAGAAAATTACGTATTAAAAAGAGAGAAATGCTGAAACTGAGTGGGTCTGCGTGTTTTGTGACCCGTGAGGAAACTCCCACACAAACTGCAGGCAACACAGGGCTGATCGATATCAGACTCTGCAGAGAGCGAGAGGAATACTCCTCCATTTTGTCCATCACCATTTCACAGACAATAAAAAAAGGTTTTAAAAAGACAAGAAGAAGAAAAAATGATGATGATGGCAAATGTTCCATCATCAGTTCATCAACTGATGATCCAGCAAATTGACATATGAGGAAGAATATGAATTAAACCCAGATTTGGTCACTGGTTGCCTGTCTGACCTGCCTGTGACCTTGACGCACCATCACAGTGTCTGAGTGCAGCCCCCCTCCTCCCCCTGCCCCCGGATGCATTTGGAGCACAGATGAGCCCGTTAGGCAGCAATATCTGCACTGTCATGGCGACCAGCTGGTGCCTGATGTTGTTTTAACCCCCCCCCCTCCCCCCTCCCCTCTGGACCACGAGGAAGCAGGCTTTCCATTTAGATGACTGATGTGGTCTTGATGTTATTAAATGGTGCCCTCTTTACCCCCACGGCCACTTGTTGATGTGGCGTTGGCGCAGGAGCGAGGGGACATGGACCACACCCCTTCACCAGCCTGTCTGTCTGTCATTGCCTCTGTGTGTGTGTGTGTGTGTGTGTGTGTGTCTCTCTATAACATGTCTGTGTTGACAGGTAAGGAGCAGAGAGCAGACAGGTAAGACCTCGCCGCAAAGAGCAGACTCAGCATTATTACAGCCATTGTCAAAACCTGACTCCGTTATAAGAGAGGAGCTTATCGCCATGACAACTGCTTCTGCGGCATGGGAGAGTGGGTGCACCGCCTGAACACCGACGACCAGGGAAAAGGAGGCTTTTCGTCACCGTTCATGGAGAGGGAATCTTAATAGTTGAGACGCCCTGAACAACTGCTTCCATCCATCTTCTATTCTGCCAATTATGTCGGACCGACAGTTATTAGGTTTTAAAGAGAATGTTTTTTTATTCAGTTTTATTAATTATTATTTTTCTCATTGTATTCATCATGAATGTGTTTTTTTCATTTGGAATCCTTGTACCTGAATTAGCATCCATTTCCTCTCCTCTACAACTCATAGGCGTGGTTATACATTTCTACATGCACTTGCCATTTAAACCTTATCCCTTAAAAGCAGCTTGGAACAATGGACCCTCAAATGTAATGTGAACAACAGGGGCTCTCTGCAGCCTGTGCATGAAGGACAAATCACATGGCAACATAATGGAGCCGTCCTTCATTTCTTTTTGCAAATGATATCAGGATTTGGCAAAACTGGTATTTTGCTGAGAACCGATCATCAATGCATATCAGATGTGCTCTCCTGTGCAGACAGAAAAGTCGACATGCAGTTCAATAAAACCTATTTTTCATGAAGTGAGGACAAATCAAGACAATGTACTTGTCGCTGTGAGGCACAGGGATAAATTAGCCCCCATCAGCGATCATCAAACGCTCCTAATTTGCTCTTAGACTGGGAAATGTTTCCTGAATGTGGCGGCCCCACCCTTTCCTGACTCAAGTGAAAAGCAGCAGCAGCATTTAAGGGGAAAATTGGAGCCATTTGGTTTCCGGACAAAGAGGACGACAGGCAGACTGTCTGCGGAGAGGAGGGGATGCGGCTAATCCAACCCCGTTTTAAAATGACAACCTTAGACACCGTCTATTCACTATTTCACAAACATACATACATATATACACACACACACAATATATATATACATATATATATATATATATATATATATAGTGCTGCCACGCCCTGTGATGGAATGCACATAGGTAACAATAGGAAAGATGATAATAATGCGACTGGTGATTTCAAACATTTTGGTTTTAAAGCCTCACATTGACAGAAAACTCACACCCACTCCAGGATGTGGTATCTGACAGACCAGTCCACACCAGCTGGGCTCTCTTTGTGCCCGAGATGTGGTCGCCTAGCAACCGGCCCCAGCAGCAGCAGCTATCGCAACGGAATGGGAAGGAGGAGGATCAGCAGTAGAGTCAGGGAGGGGAGGGGCGGGGCGGGCACTGCATCAATATTGCCTCCAACACCATATCACCTCCAGCACGGAGCAGCTGCAGTGTGTGCGCGCGCCTCTGCACACAAAGGCGCCGCAACAAACGCGTGCAGCATTGTCTTTCTTTTTTTCCCCCAGTCTCACACATTTTGGCACATTGCAGCAAGTCACTGGAAACTAATCATGAGGTAATCAATTCAACGCCATGACAATGGGATCAATGCGGGGGTGATTGGGACGGCTACAGCACGTGTGGGCTATTAAATACATTCTGTGGAAAGCAATTATTAAAAATTCACAGCAACATTATTTAGGAAAATGATTTTTGTACTTCTACATTTTGTGTATTTTTCTATTTCTTTCATTTTTAGGAAATGACAGAAACATTATGTTTCGTATTTTTAATTAGATTTGTATTATTATTTTATTTATTCATTTAATAATTTCAAAAAATCAGAGGAAAAAAATGGTGGCTCTTCTACAACAACATTCAATATATAATCATAATATAGTGAGTGTTTCTGTAGAAACAGCGGCAGAACACCCGAGGCGGCCAGACTGCACCCATGGGAGAGAGCATTTAAATCAAATTCCCTCATCTATCAGTTCAGCACACACACACACACACACACACACACACACACACACACACACAGCTTATTAATAACGATTAAAAAAAAAAAAAAAGATGTATAACAGCCTACAGGAGCTGAGCAGGCCACAGTAACCCGGTCCATCTGTAATGAATAATATCGGACAAAAGGTCCCTGCATGAGGATTAGTCAACATTTAACCATATCAAAGACGGGACTGAAGAACAGATGTCCACTCGCACACATGCGCCACATCCTCCCATCATGCGATCCGCTCTCTGCTGTGATCACCTCAACACAGGTGGCTCGAGTTCTACCTCTCACTTCATTAAACCCCCCAAAAAGCGAGATTTAAAAAGGATGAGAGGAGAGAACTCTTCATCCCTCCTCCCGGGTTCGGTGACCCTGTCTGGTGTCTGTGTTTGTCCCTCAAGATTCTTCCATTAGAGACATGAATAAAACATGACGCCCTTTTACGGCTGTTTGAAGAGAAAATAATGCCCCGCCCCCAAGGGAGTCACTTTAGCCAAAGTTCACTCAGATCATTTGATTAGCTCTCACCACCACTGCAGTACTTCCGCCCGGCCAATTCTACAGCTGTGTCCACACAGCTCAGTTCTATGTAATCTCATTTACATACATTCAAATTTAAACAAATTACTACCATCACTTTATCAAGAAGATGCTTCCATCCAAAGCAACATACATGTGAGGACGGATGGAGAGGCCAGGAATTGAACCCATGACCTCATGCATGAGAGTCTTCTTTTGTGAAGACTATGTAAATATATTTTAATGGGCTCATTTAAGGGTAATGGAGAAAAAATTTTTTTTAGGTGATTATAAATTCATGAAAATGTCAGTATGTAATTGTTTAGTAATATTTTTTAGAAGTGACAAAAAGGACCACAATCTTTAAATGATCACCTTTAATGTACAGTGTGTCGGATTTACTGATATCTAGAGGTGAAGTTGCAGCTGAGTATCTCTCATCACTTCAAAGCATGAAGAAGAACCTATGGTAGCATTCCATTATTATTCAAACTCAAACATTTTCTGGGCTACTATAAAAACACGGAGGTGCAACATGGCCGCCTCAATAGAGGTACTGAAAATAAAAATGCACACATACATGTGATTTTACACTAATAAAACATCAGTATATTCCTATAAATATGTGATTTGACCTGAATTTGATATATATATATATACATATATATATATATATATATATATATATAGTATATTTTGTGATTCTAGTATGGGGGCAAACCGCACCTACATCTTACACACTGCACCTTTACCAATGTTTGATGTTATCCAAGGTCTGCATTATGAATCTATAGCAAGTTTCCAGACATTGTACTAAAATACCTGCACGCCCTGTCGTAAACACGGCAACAAAGGTTGGACAAATGACACATGGCTCTTTGTGCACAACCACAGTGGAAGAACTTCCCAGGACTTTTGTTGAACTTTTCAAACCTCAAATTTACCAGTGGCCTAAAAAACCGACTCGTCAACAAAAGGCCGGTGGACAGGAAACTAATGACCGGAGCCACAAGACAAGAGTCGTGTGAGACCGAACATGACAAAGACTGGAGACAATGCAGGTCATTGTGGGCTCAGGTTGTTCTCATGGAAGCTTGAGGTTCTCATAGGTCATTGTTGACTTTCCGAGGACAAGGGTTTTTTTTTTTTTTTTCTTGCGTTTCTGTGAAAATACATTTCTTTTGATGCTGGTGACACCTGCATGAGTGTGGGTGGATGAATGAATGATGTTTGTTCCCAGTCCAGACTACAAATGTTATCATTGTGCCGTTTTGCAAGTTGTGATCCACCACGTTTTAGTCCCACCGCTGATCTCTACAGGATCAACAAACTATTTGATGGTTAAAAATCATACCCATTAGTGTAATTAGGACATTTTCCTTTCATTTCCTTATTGGCCGTTTCAGAGAATGTCCTAGTCTGTAGCCAGGTAAGCCAGTTATGAGATGTGTCATGACCATAAAAAACATTTAAGTTGGAAATAAATAATAAAAATGAATAAAAAGGTAAGGTAAAAGCTGACAATACATGACCAACTAAACATGCCATCAGCCATTGGAAAGGATTTGAACTTGCAATGACTTCCTGTGAACTGTATAATCCAAAGCAACATACAATACATCAGAGGGTGGATGGAGAGAGAATGATGGGAATTGAACCCATGACCTCATGCATTCAAAGAGTATCCTAAACTCTTGAAGTCACGGTCGCACTGTGGTAAACATAATGTGCCGCTGAGGGATTTGATTAGAACCAACAAGATTTACAGTGAAGGTAACATTACCATGGCAACAGTGAGGTCCTCCAATCAAATGTGCCCCTGTCACCTATTCTGAGGATTGTGGGTAGTGCAGCACAACTCCGAATACAACTGTTCTCATATGGATCTGTGTATATCGTTATCTGCATTTGATCTTTTGAATTATTAATTTATGTATTATCTAAATCATCTTTATTTCATTAACAATTTCTCCAAACATCATCTTATCAAAAACTTAACTCAGTAGATCACTTTAAAAATCAGAAATGATCAAATGAGTGTCATAATTGAACATGTGGGACTTTTATTTTGAAGGCTGAGAAAGAACGGGGCGGGGCACTGTGAAAGGAAGCTACCGGACGCAGTTGGGCTTGATTGGGCTCCATGATTGCATGTAAATATCAAGCCTGACAGAAGCACACATACACGAAATGGAAGCCTTTCAAAATAAAAGCATTTTGGCTGATATTTTCTAGCTTCATGTATAAAACAGTGACTTAAACCCATGACCCGAGTGTAAGCCAACAGGAAGTGATCCCTACCTGTTTGCCGTCGAGCGTGTAGATCCTCTTCACCACGCCACTTTCCAGTTTGATGGCCTCCGTGATGTCGGTGAGCACCTGCTCGAAGGAGTGCGCCGTCTTCTTGTTGAGCAGGACGCGCACGGCTTTGCGCGGCTTCACGCCGCTGCGCATCACCGTCACCAGCTTGGGTCGCACGAACTCCTTGGCGTCTTTGGATTCGCCGGCTGCCTTGGCGGCCATGGACTGCATGTTCTTCTGGCTCGCCGACGCCTTTACGTTCACGGACCAGTTGGGGTTGACGTTCTTAGTGTAGTCGACCTTCTTATAGGCGTTCTCCGATGCGCAGACGTAGCTCTCCCCTGCGAGGGCACAATAAAAATAAAAAACTGGGTCAGTGTGTTGCAACACACCACCCTGACACCTGAGATTCCCCAAGGTGTCCACTCAGAAACATCCCAGCCTGCAGGAGGTCCGATTATCAGATGTCGAGAGTAAAAGGGAAACATCTTTGATTTCATTTCACATTGATCTGGCGCCTTATAAAAAGATGGCGACGGTATTGAGAATGAAAATAGTCACCGGCAAGACTTTGAACAACAGTGGACAACCGAGTTGCTTTTGACGTATTCTCGAACGACTGTTTTCTAACCTTTGAAAACCGTCTCTTGGACAGACGCCAATAAGATAAATCAGTACAATAAACAACCTAGAATATATCATACTACTTTATAAATCATTAGAATTATGCACATTAACTTGCATGTCTTGGTCTGTTGTGGGAGGAATACGCTCAAACTTCAAAGAGCTCCCAAGGGACCATCGCTGAGAGGAGTCCAAGAGTAGCAGTCATAACAAGACAGAGACACATCCAGACTCTTTGAAGATTCAGTCTGGTTTTCAGTTTAATAGAACTCTATCACATTACCATCCATTATTCTAGATCAAACCTCAATGACCTTGTGCACTTTAGAAAGGTGAGATAAAACAATAAACACTATGTTGGAGAGTCAATATCCATTTGCATTGGACTGACATGATAGGTGCAGTGTGTAAGATTTGGTGACCTCTAGAGGTGAAGCTGCATGTTGTATCCATCACCTCACCCTTCTGATCATGAAGGAGAACCTATGGTCGACTTTATTATCATTAAAACTCAAAAAATGTTTAGCACGTCCACTTTTACTACTGTAAAAACATGGCGGCCCCCATAGGCTGGATCTGCTCCTGCTGCACATTAAAGGGCTAATCTTGGGGTTATGTACAAAGCAAGTAATACATTGTGATGATTATACATTTCCAAAAATGTATGTGGTCCCTAAACTAAAATGAGTTGGACACCCCTGTCACTGTATATGAGAGTTCTCAGGACCGTCTTTACCCAAGTCTGACCTCAAGTACCAAAATTCGGATTTCTGAAAATAGATTGAAGCTAAATGGTACTTGCAGATGCTAATCCAATTTATTCACAATCCAGTGTGATTAACGTCTCTCCAACACAGTGAATATTGTAGGTTAGGTTTGACACGCCTGTGATTTGACATTGGCTGTTATCTGGTGTTTAAAGAGGGGCAGATGAGATTTTGCACAGACCAATCTGCAGTCAAAATTCTCTGCATCATCACAAATGCATATCCGTCCCCTCTTCCAGCTCTCTCTTTAATCTACAGTCTTTCCCATTGACCTTGGTCGATGTACACTTCCTACAGCTAAATGTGCTGAGGAGCTCCAGCGAAGACAAAAGGCAGCAGGGAGGGGAAGCGAGATAAAGAGAACGTTTGGCAAAAAAAGGGGGGAGAAACCAGAAGGCAACAATTAGGCCAAAAGTGGAGAAATGACTGCGGAGACAAAAGGCGCACAACAGGATTACACTGTGCACCAGAGATTGAGCAATTAATTACAAGCTGCAATAGGAAGCACAATGAAGTGCACCACCCAGAGTCCTTACAGTGCAGCCCCTTTCCAACACACACACACACACACCTAATCTCTCTTTAACAGATCAAGTAGCGCCTAAATTTGGACGGACTAGGCTTCATTTTGTATTCTAATTTCATTTCTTGGAGCCACTTAAGGTGCAGTATGTACGATTTTGGTACATTTCTGTAGAATAAAATCACAAAACATATACTGACATTTTTACAAATGCATAATCACCACAAAGTATATCTCGCCTGAAATAGCTTTAAAGGTGCAGTGTGTACAATTTGGTGACCTCTAGTGGTGAAGTTGCAAGTTGTATTCATCACATCACCCTCACGCTTCTGAGCATGCAGGAGAACCTATGGTAGTTTATAGGTAGATGAGTACATCCACTTTTACTACTGTAAAAAACACTACGGCCTCCAAAGAGGAACCCGCTCCTCATGTAGATATACATTAATGGGCTCATTTTTGGGAAATGGAAAAATAATTAAACATCTACTGGATTAGGAAAATTCATGAAAATGTCAGTAATTGTTTAGTAATATTTTTAGAAGTGACAAAACAACTAAAATCTTATACGCTGAACCTTTAAGTTGGATTTTTGAGAAACATTTTTTAATCAATTCAAGAATGTGCCAAGATAATCAAAACATCTTGTTCTCCAAAAATGGCATTAGCCGATTTTTGGCTCATTCCGTCGGGTGCCGTGACAATTTTCTATGCCACAAATCTTTCAAACAAAAAGTCACTTGGCAGCTTGCACACAACATCACCTCTCACTCACATGCTCAGTCTAACAAGGCGTGACGGCAGCTGCTCATAAAGCCTGTGCAATCATCCCCGAGCAGCAACAGTATGCAATTAGTCATGATGTAGGAGGAGCTTTGACTAATTCATCAGATTTTCCTTTATAATTTTTTAATAAAAGACAAAAACAAATCTTTTGGGGAGGAAATCCTTTTAAAAGTATTCATCCCCAGCTGCAGGGGAGTATGAACCATGCTGGGTCTGAGCCAAACATCCTAAAAAGTGAGACCCCCGAGCCCCTTTAAGGCTCCATAGCTCAATCATGAAATACTATCGAATATGAAGAACATGGGATGTGACCAATTAGAGAATGAATGATGATGATTTTAAAAAAGGTGCAGTGTGTAAGATTTGTGTATCCATCACCCCTCCCTTGCGAGCATGCAGGAAAACCTATGGTAGCCCTCGGTGGTCATTAAAACTCAAAAAGATGCTTAGTTTGTCCACTCTCGGCTACTGTAAAAACATGGCAGGCCCTGTAGAGAGGACCCACTCCTCATGCAAATATACATGAAAGGGCTCATTTAAGGGTAATAGAAAAAAATACATTGAGGTAATTAAAAATCAATTAAAATGTCAGTATATACTTGTTTTGTAATATTTCAAGAAGTGACAAAAATGACTAAATCTTACAGACTACACCTTCAATGTGCGTTTTTTGGGCAGACGGGACAGTGTTAAAGAGTTTTGTTGTGGACCATGTCACTGAGCTGCCCCACAGTGACCCTCCAGATTAGAAGTTACTAAATCATAGGAGAGATTATCGGAGTCTAGACCGGACAGATAAAACCTCTAATCTCAGAAAACTGGAAATGTTACCCTTCTAAATCGTCTCGGCGTATGAACTAGCTTGAGCTTCTTTATCTCGGTGGTCTCCGTTTGATCTCCCTATGGGAACCCAACAAAGAAACTGATAATCCTGTAAGGAGATTCATTTAATCAGATTTGACTGAGGTCTAAAGTAGTGGGTCTCAACTGGTGGCTTGTTTTCAGTGGGTTGGATTTTTTTATGCATCGGAGTGAGAACAGATTCCTTGATTTGGGTCGCGGCCCATCATTAAGAGGTAATGGTGGGTCACAAAGCCAGACCAGTAAATTCAGTTTCGGGGCCACGTATGGCCCCAATTTCATCTGAAGTGGGCGCAACAAGTAAAATCATAACGTGAACAGCCTATAAACAACAACAAGCACTAAAACTGGTACAAAATGAAAATGTCTCCTCTTAATATAATCAATGCAAACAAAAGTACGTCGTTTTTAAACACTTCAGCAAAATCATCCCATGGACCGGACTGGACCCCCTCTAGTGGGCCGGTGCCGGCCCACATGTCTGACAGCCATGGTCTAAGGAAGATGTGACCAGAGCAACGCTTACCTTCCTCCAGCTCATCCAAGGATCCGATCTTGCGCATCCCATCGATGGTGAAGATGAAGCGGACGCCCTGCGGCAGGTTGATGTGGTCGGACAGCGAGCGCGTGAGGTCGGCCAGGAGGGCGTCGAAGGTGCGAAACCGGTCGCTGGCCACGGCGTACACGATGCCCTTGAAGTAGCGGTCGCCGTTGCGGTAGAAGCGCACCTTCTTGGCCTTCTTCTCGTTGGTGAGCGCCTGCAGGGTGCGCGTGCGGTAGAAGCTGCAGTGGGCGCTGTGGGTGGGGCTGGGCAGGCCGTTCATACGTCCGCCCCGCGGGGTGCGGGAGGCCTTGTCCCGCTCGTCAAAGTGTCCAAAGTCTAGCTCCATGGCGACGGAGAGTTGTGATGGCTGTGACGGATGTGAGGTGGAGGTGAGCAGCTCCAAAGAGTCTGGGGGGAAAAGTAAATATGTTATATTTTAATGTACCACGAAGAATGGGCATTGCTATAAAAAATGTTCAATTAAAGTGATGTACGAGGATTTCATAATTTGGCTTATTCCTAAAATATGGAACTTAAGGTGCAATGTGGAAGATATGGTGACATCTAGAGGTGAAGTTGCATGTTGTATCTATCACCTTACAGTCACCTTTCTGGGCAGGAAGGAGAACCTATGGTAGTAAAACATACTGTAAAAACATGGCCACCCCCTTAGAGAGGACCCACTCGCCATGTAAATATACACTAATGGACTCATTTAAGGGTAATTGAAAAAAAATAAACATTTAGGTCATTATAAATTCATGAAAATGTCTGTCCGCAATCGCATTGTGATATTTATAGACGTGAAAAAAATGACCAAATCTTACACACTGCACCTTTAAAGTGATGTTATATTCCTAAAATATGGAACTTAATGAGGAAATTGAATTATTATCATGAAAAAAGGAGACAGCAAAACTTAGAAATTAAACTTGGATGACCAAAATCTGCCATGAAGACACTGGTGTCATCTGCATACAGGCAATCATTACAACTGAGAACAACATGTGCAATGCTCCTTTAATGCAGGATAAAGCTGACTTGGCGTCTCTCCTTGAGGAGGCATGTGGCTCATATGTGTCTGTCACATCCACCCACGTAAACCTGATATCACTCGGCCAACTCCGACAGATGAGTCAGCAACTGGAATGTGTCCAAAGAGCGCCGTTTGTTATAGGAGACATATTCTGTTTTTTTCAAAGTTGGACTGTACAGGTCTTCCTTGTTAGTAAGTTTATGATAAAAAAAAAATCATGTAGGGGGCGCTCTTCATCATAAAAAAAAAATCAATATATAAATATTTTTTTTTATTGGAGCCACTCAAATGCCTAGTTTGCAATAGCCAGTCTATGACTGACACATCAGAAAACAGGGAACTAGTTACAACACAGGAGTGAGTCAGCTGGCCAATCAGAAGAGACTGGGCTTTTATGTGTGGGAGGAGCTACAGGGCATTTCAAGTGAAAACAGGAACTGCAGCAGAGGAAGATATGAGGAATCTAAAGCATTTAGTGGCACTAATAACTCCAAATAAAAATGTAAAAATTATCTTTTGATTGATTTGATAGGTTGACTTTCGATTATGACATCATAGAGTCCAACATAATCAACTTGTATGAAATCAGTTTTATCTTTGGTCCATTCCAACTGGAATCTGATGAGGATTCCATTTTATGACAGGACTTGAACCTCCATCAGCTTTTCCACCAATATTTTTGCAGTAGTAAAAGTGATTAAATCAAATAATGATGGCGAACCTTCTGCCTTTTCACAATAAAACATTCATGCTATATTGGATGAGCCGGGAAAGCTTTTTATTTTACAGCCTTTCCTGTTAACATCCGACCTGATGACTCACACCAAGAGCCCAGAGCCAAAATAGTCATTAGACCATACAGTATATTTGAAAACTTTCTCATAAAAACATAAAATGCAAATAGCCACATAAAGCACATTTTGTTCAAAGCTAGACTTATTTATGTAGAGTTATTTACAGAGTTTTCTCAAATTCATAGGCAACGTCATTAAGGTAAATTAGCCGTTAGTCGTTTGTTTCTGTCACACGTCAATAAGAGCTGACAGTATTGACTGAAGGGTCACAGCTCTATTAACACTGCTCAACTCTTAAGTGGCTGATTAACAACACACACACACACACACACGCCGCCGTCTGATACCAATATGGAATCTTTTCATAATGCACCATCCTGTCAAATCAGGTAAGAAGAAGAAGGCAAACACTGCACCTTTAAGTTGGTCTCTGTCTGCAGGATTGGATGACATCACCTCAACACTTTTCATTGTCTCAAATAAAATTAAAAAAAAGGTCCAGTGTGTAAGATCTAGGTCAATGTGACTGTTGTGAGTAATCAGACAGACACTAATTCCACTGATGTGTTTGGAGTGTACACTAAAATTGTTTTTATTCCTTAAATGAGCCCTTTGAATTTACATCAAGTGCCGGGCCTCACTATACAGGCAGCCATGTTGTGCCACCATGTTTTCACTGTCGCCCAAAAGGTCAATGTAGTAGTGAAACGATACATCTTGTACCTTTAAGATTTGATTGTTCATACACATGAAAAATAAAACTGAAACTATTTAATACAAAAGATGTATTCATTTATTATTAAATTACTGTATTTCCTCATGCAATTCCTGTTCTATAGTGTGGTCAAACATAAAGCTGGACTAAATATCACATATATATATATATACACACACACACACACACACACACACACACACACACACACACACACAAATCACTGAGAGAATGAAGTATACTTTACAAATCTGATGTGGATCGGCCACTCTTCATCTATAATGCATGAGCCAATATTGTATAATATATATTGGTGTGGACCTGAAGGACACGGAGACATTTCATTGTCCGTTGACCCACTTCACAGCCCTGTATACATTACATATGTCCCAACATGTGTGGCAGACACATGGTGCCACCACCCACCCACCCACCACTCCATCCATGTGGTGGGGCCCTCCACTCAGCTCAAACCCCTGGTTGCTGATAATGCTGCTGCTGCTGCTGCTGACTGGCGTTTTATGACAGAGCCCAGTGATGAGGGCTGGGCCCTGAGCAGAATGGCTGCTGCTCCTCAGGCTGACAAAGGCCAGGTTTGGAGCCCATCTGCTGCGGCATAATGGACAGATCCGAGTGTGACCCTTCCCCAGTGGAGCATTAAGCAGGGACAGTCCATTGTCTCCAGCAGTGACATCACCAGCACCAGCACCATGCTTCTCCCAAACGAGCTTTAAAGACATGACATCATCACCATCACCTCTCGTATGTCCAGATATCCAAAGCACGTTCTCACACGAAGCAGCAGCAGGAGCCTCTCTGACTAACATTTCTGTCCTTTTCGGGCCCCTGAGCAAACCTCCCACTCCCACAGCACCACAGCATGACTCCTCCACTCACTCCCATGACACATCCACCAGGTCTGCTTTTACATCCCACTCACAAAGAGAGGGGAGAAAACTTTCCTCACTTCTTCTAATGGATGGGTGGATGGATGGATGGATGATTCAATGGATGGATGGGTGGATGGATGAATGGGGTGAGGCCACATGGCACCAGCTGAGAGAAAAAAAGAGGGGAGGGGCCCCACTCACCCACACCTCATCACCTGCTCACATGCACACTAATTGCCATTTCATCCACGCATTAAACCCCGCTCTCCTCACCCCGGCGTCCAATCCACTCCAATTTAAAGTCTCCTTAAATGCGTCAAACCTGTGCGTAAAGGCGCGTGGATGATCCCACGGAGCGCAGGACTTACCTGTGTCTGCTGCTGCTGCCGGTAGAGGAGTGAAGGGAGTGAGAGTGGGTGTGAGGGGGGGGGAGTGGATGTGAGTGACTGAGTGTGAGTCTCTGCAGTAGTGTGAGTGGAAGAAGCACGCCGTCTCTCTCCTCGCCTTTGTCTGCCTTCAGTCTGAGAGCCGAGTCTCTGCTGCTGCTGCTGCTGCTGCTGATGCTGCTGCCTCACTGGAGGAGCCACTGGGTCCTAAAGCCAATGAGTCTCAGACCCGCCCACCGTGGAGAGGAGTGGAGGTGCCACTCAGAGTGAGGCTGGGGTGGAGCTGTGGGTGTTGGTAACCCACTCCCAAAGGTGATGGATGATAGAAAGATATCACTTTACACGGGTAAAGATGATTCCACACATTTAAAGGTGCAGTCTGTAGAATTTGGCGGTGAAGTTGTAAGCGGTGCACTTCCCGTAATATTGTTTTTTTTTTTTTTTTAATGTTCTTGTTTCCCTTTTGAATTATTCTGTATTTTATAAAGCGTGTTTGCACATATTGATTTAAGGGTGCGGGATTGTGTGTGTGGGATTGACTAACATCTCGTGGTGAAGTTGTGTGTTGCACTCCTCCAGCCTAATGAAACAACAATTCATATCTCAGGTGATAAAATATCATTCCTTTCATTTCTTTCAGAAATAAATATTCCCACTCTAATTTTACACACTAGACCTTTAGTTTGCCCTCTACTCAACTACTGTGCTTTCACATGAATCAGCAGATGTATGTCGTTATATAGAGCAACATGACCACACCCTCTGGCCTCCTCTTCACTGATCTGATCACATGTGCGTGTGCTCACATAGGCAGGATGAATGCAGTACCCCACATGGCCACAAGGGTGCCAGTGCCATTTTGCCATGACGGCAATTCTTGTCAGAGCAAAGGTTATAAGTTCAAATCCCGCTCGGACGGGACCTCAATGTAAACAGCGCAGCAAAGACATGGACCTTGTTTCAGGCCGTAAAAACAAATATGTAATGCCCAGGATGAAGTAACTGTATGAATTTAATCTAGCATGACAGGTGATGATTTAACCATGAGGTTGTTGGTTTTACAGCGCCACCGAGCCAGGAGCTGTCACATTACGAGGAAACCAAAACACCTCCTCCGCCTCTCTTTAAAGGCTCCACCGCTCACTATTGAGTTACAAGGGGGATGGGGATGTAAACTTTACTGCACCTTGAGCGTGGTGCGGTGTTGATTTCACCGAGAGCCCCGTCAGGACCATCGGGCCTTCGTCGTCCGTGTCGCACACCGGGAGGGAAAGGTGAGATGTGGCACTTCAGAGGCGTCACACGATACACCCCATCGGGCCTGAAAACACAAATGTAACGTTAGGACAAAGCAAACCGACGTGAAATTCCTGTCAGAGTGGGAACTGCCTGAAGAAGTGGGCCACGTGGATAGAGTTGCATGGAGTTCATCTCCGGGCCGAGGTTTGATCTGTTCGACCAACATGAGGAATCGCTCCCTTTGTGAAACTGAGACATTTCATTTCAATGGCGCCAGGAATGTTTTACATACTATGTCAAAAATGAAAATAGTTCGTCTCTTGGCCTGAAAGTTACATTCTTTAAACCCTCTTTTGCTGATGTTGGCTCTGAGATTGAGGAATATTTACTAGATGAATTAGATCTTTTAAAGGTGCAGTGTGTACGATTTGGTGACATGTTGCATGTTGTATCCATCACCTCACTCTTCTGAACATGCAGGAGAACCTATGGTCAACTTCAGTTGTCATTAAAGCTCAAAAGATGTTTCGTAGGTCCACTTTGACGTACTGTAAAAATGGTGGCCCCCAGAGAGAGGACCCGCTCCTCATGTAAATATACATTGCTGGGCTCATTTTAGGGTAATAGAAAAAAAATACATTTATGTGATTATAAATTCATGACGTCAGTATGTAATTGTTTTGTAATCTTTTTTACAAGTGACAAAAATGACCAAAATCGTACACACTGCACCTTTAACTGGACAACAATCTCCTGTGGTGTGTAAATCCCTGTTATGTACGTACAGCATGTGTCTGTCCTCTGTCCTCTCTCTATAATTTGTTGACTGTGAAAGTCCTCCCACAGGCTGCGTTGGACCCTCTGGCGGGCTGGTTTTGGCCCGCGGGCCATATGTTTGACACCCCCGCTGAAAGTGTATGTCTATGTGTGTGTGTGTTTGGGCGAGTGTGTGTGTGTGTCTTCTTTGTAATTTGTACACTTTGCATATGTGCCAATAGCCAGAGAGTGTGTGACAAACAAGTAGCCCCTCCCCTTTTTCTCTCTCTCCCTCCTTGTCTCAACTGTTGAGTCGTTTGCAGCATGATATTAATTTTGCATGAAAACATATAAAAAAGATTTGCTATTTGGGTTTGAATTTTAAACCTTGTAATATTCTTTCGTGTAGTTGCATGAAACATGCTTTATGAAAAGTGACGAGTCATGATCTTGTTTCTTTCATGGATTGGTGGCATCAGGTGTGAGGACACAGGCCTGAGGTTAAGTATCTGATATAGATCCTTTTAACTGCGCCCGACCTCTTCATTCAGCGGTTGTCTAATTACTTAAAGACATCATTTATGGTCATACGGCTTAAAGAGGGTGGGGGTGTCACCGGTGCGTGTTTATAAAGAGCAGACAAAAGGCGTCGAGTCGTTTCACGACGGGCCTCCTCTCTCTTTGTGCTCTGTTCGTCCCCCCTCAGGCACCGTGGCCTCACTTTCAAACTCAGCTGTCGTCACATTCTGGAGCCTCTCCTCTGCGCGTGGAGCATAACTTTAATTCACTCTGATCACTGGCTGCCCCCCCCCGTCACACTGTGTGCAGCAGCAGCAGCAGCAGCACGCTAATGGGGGGGGGGGGGGGGGGTCAGTGCATGGGGGGGGGGCAGCAGCAGCAGCAGCACACTAATGGGGGGGGGGGGGTGTCAGTGCATGGGGAGAGGCGAGAGGGGGCGTGTTGTGTTATCAGGGCCGATGACCTGGATACCTGGTTCTCAGTTGGGTGCTCTGTCATATACCATAAGTACACATCTAAACATGACTCAGCATGTTCACGTAGACTTATTCACAGAGGAAACCATAGGACTGAAACGTCTCCTCACAGATCCAAGCGTTGTACCACCCACGAGCACCATGACATCATACTGCATTTATTTGATCCTATCTGAATTACTGTCGAGTCATGTTTCACTGTTGTGCCCACAACAAGAACACGGGAGGGGAACGTGAGTCTGTTGTATTCATAGAAAAATCGGAACATCTATTTCATGTCTCTTTTTTTTCTGTGTGTTTCTGACACTCACAAGCTGGACCTTTAATCCTAAATATGATCCAAACAAACTCACTGTCTTTAGCTTTCTCTGTCTTTATATTTCAAAACAATTCAAATGACAGAAATGTCCTTATGATATATATGATACATAATATGATATAATATGACACTGTATGAACCCATGAACCCAAGTTCATAATATTACCTTATGAACCCATGTACAGTCTGCATCATATGTCGAGGTTCATGTGGTGAGGTCAGCGAGGGTTTCCATGGCAACACAGTTTTTTCCAATACCGATATCACTTTGAAATCACAAACTTTACAAAATGTACAGAATAATGCAAATTGTGAACCAACAATGTGCATCCTCCATATTCTAACTGTGCTAGGGTTCATTGCCTGGTCCTGATTCCATGTTAATGTGGAGGAGTCAGCAGTTTAAATTGTTCCAGCAAATAAAACAAAAATAGGAAGTGTGCCATGCTGTGCTGACAAGTCGGGGCGGACGGCAGGAGAAGCATAAGTGCTTCACAGCTGGTGTGAGGGGGAAACACGAGAGCAGGGTGGAGGGGGCCGGACAGACAGACAGCTAGGGGAGGGGTCTGGTGGCTATAGTGAGAGGTGGTGGTGGTGGGAGGGGCGTGGGGGGGTTTGCAGCCATGGCGACTGATAGAGGAGGAAGTAAACAGATGTCCACAAGCTGGCAGACAGGCCCTGAGTGGTCGAGCCACCGAGAGACAGGTGGACATTCAGGGGACACAGTGGGGCTGCAGTGCCTGTGAAGCCAAGCAGTGCTCCCTGTGTGTGTGTGTGAGTGTGTGTGTGTGTGTGTGTGTGTGTGTGTGTGTGTGTGTGTGTGTGTGTGTGTGTGTGTGTAACACAAACACTGGAGGCTCTTATAAATAAATCTGTCTTTGTATCATTTGGTGATGTTAACATTAACAAAGACCTTATTTGGCTTGTTTCAGAAGTGGGGTCATTTGTGTGATGTTGTGTTGGAACACTAAACGAAATTAAAGGTGCAGTGTGTAGAATTTCGTCATAAAGTTGTATGATGCAGTTGACTATACCCACTTATCTTTCCTATTTGAAGATATAGGAAAACTATGAATCCTTCAGTAATTATTATTATTATTATAATTATTATTATTATTATTATTGTTGTTGTTGTTGTTGTTGTTGTTGTTGTTGTACAAAAATGGTGGTCACCTACTTTATATTCTATTTCTGCCCAATGCAAGTAAATAATTTTACCTTTATCTTGCACACTGGACCTTTAAAGGTGCTGTGTGAAAGATTTGGTGACATGTAGTGGTGAAGTTGCATGTTGTATCCATCACCTCACCCTCACCCTTCAGAACATATGAAGATCCTACGGTAGTTGTCATTAAAACTCAAAAGATGTTTAATACCTCCACTTTTACTACTGGAAAAAAAACAAAAACATGGCGGCCCTCATAGAGAGGTCCCCTACACATGTATATAAACATTAATGGGGTCATGGGAAAAAGTTAATACATTTAGGTGATTATAAATTCATGAAAATATCAGTATGAAATTATATTGTAATATTTTTAGGAGTGAGGAAAAATGGCCGAAATCTTACACACCGCACCTTTAATAATGTTTTTAGCTTGTCTTCCGCCCATTGGAAAACACACTGAGCTATTCATCCTCATCTCTGCGCACATCACTGATGACATGTGACATTCTGTTGTTGTCTCCTGAACATCACGGGGGGGGGGGGGGGGGGGGGGGGGGGGGGGGGGGGCGTTTCCTGAAAGTCACCTCGAACCCTTGCCCCCCTCAAACGCTGCATGTTTCCCTCTCTCCTGCCTCACAAGTGAAGCCAGCAGCTGGGTGCTGAAGTGCTCAAGGTCACAGCTGGTATGGAGGGAGGCGGCTGCATGTCTCCCTCACTTACACTTCTCAAAGTCTTTCTCTTTTAAAGTGACAGCTTCTCCGTCCTAAACCTGAGTCCTGACTCCACCAGACAAGCTTCAAGTGCAGTGACCAAGGTTTTCTCTCCGCATCATCATCATCATCATCATCACTGTCAAAACTCTGGATGTCTCAAAGGGAACGAGATGACAATAAGGGGAAGGGGGATGACTAAAATGCTGAGTCAGCGGGATGTCCACTCGCCGACATGTGAGGTCGTGTCAACACCAGGTGGAGACGCATTCACACTTCACACTTTTTTTAATTTAAATTTCAACACACAGGTCACACACACACACACACACACACACACACACACACACACACACACACACACACTTATACTAGGAGGGTCAAACATATGGCTGGAGGGCCAAAACTGGCCCGTCAGATGGTCCAATCTGGCCTGTGGGCTGACTTTCAAAGTAAACAAATGACAAACCACACACACACACACACACACACACACACACACACACACACACACACACACACACACACACACACGATAACAAAATGTCACCATAGGCTCTCTGACACATGGGGTCAAACTGTTCCTTTAAAAGTCAACATTCCTCAACACTGTGAAACACAGCTGAATGATGAAGCAGAGGAATTCTGAGGAAAAATGCTGACTCGTGTCAAATTCTACAATGAGCAGGTCTGACCACCACATGAGTCAGGATGGTATGATGGAGGGCTTACGGTAAATAGACCTCTGCAGTGACAGCGGCATCATTAAACACCTCACCAGTTACCGTGGATGCTGAGTCATGCTTCAAAGAGGCCTGTTGTGATTTTTAATCAGCTGCAGCCGCTGCACGGAGACAACAATGGGCCAAAGACGATGATGTCACCGTTTCTGAAGGAGCTTTTTCTACTTCGGAGATGATGTCATTTTGACTTCCTGTGTTATTTAATTTGCATTAAAGGTGCAGTGAGTAAGATTCCTGTCATTTCAGTAAATCACAGTAAAAGTGGACATACTGAACCTCTTTTGTGTTTGAATGACAGCTGAAGTCTACCATAGGTTCAACTCCTGCACGTTCAGAAGGGTGAGGGTGAGGTGATGGATTCAACATGCAACTTCATCTCAGCAAATCTTACACACTGCACCTTTAAAGTGTCTGTGATGGTATGTGGGCCTAAAACATGGCGGATAGAGGAAAACCAACTGACCTGGATTTCCTCGCTGCTCCCTCATTCACCGTGTGGGGAGTCACCGCCGTGCCCACAGCTTTGTCTGTCCGGCACAGTTTCTAATGAGGGGCTTTTGGAGGAGGATGACAGAGCGATCCTGGCTCCTCTGCCGGGGGAGGAGGGGGAGGGGGAGGAGGGGGAGGAGGAGGAGGAGGAGGGAGCGTTTAAAGGAAATGCTCTGTCCATGGATATGTCTCCGACCTAGACGTCCCAGCCCCCTGCTCAGACGTCCTGCTGGCAGCTCGGTGGAACCATTAGTCTGAAACTCTCATTATGTCAAAGACACTGAAAACCCCTAATCGAGGCAGCGAATGAGAGGGCTGGAATTAAAGCAGACTGAGGCAGAGGTGGAATGATCTCTTCCTACATCAGACAACACCGAATGCTCTGAATGTTCACTTGTATTAAATAAATCAGTTGCAGTGTTAACACATTATGTTCTGCTTATGTTCATATGCACATTAAAACTCTGTATTAACGATCATCAAATTAGAGTATGTAAGAGTATGTATCTACTCACATTATGGACACAGGCCTTTGTCATATGATTTGATATATATGTGTGTGGGGGGGGGTGTATATTATATATAATGTATATATAATGTATAATCACCTAGAGGTAAAAAATAATTGTTTCACAATCTTTTTCTAACTCATGCTGGGAAAGGAAGGAGGTGCAATTGCAAAACTCACCATTAGGTGTCGTCAATTTATACACTCTGTAACTATAAAACAACATCCATTCATTTGTTTGTAAAACTCTGTAGACAACTGATATGATACAAGATAATTTGTAATTATTAATACTTAGTATTATTATTATTATTGTTATTATTATTATTATTTGTATTTCAACTATTACTGTTGATACTATTACGAATTGTACACACTAATCCTTTAATACAGGTTTAAGGCTCCCACATTCTGAACCTGGGTCTGACTCACTGAACTTGAAGTCAAGTGCTTGCCTCTAGCGTCCTCTACTGTAGGAAATATGAACATCCAATGCTGTTTTTCTTGAGCAGCACATGCAAGGACACAGTCATTCATCTTCATGAATGTTCTGCCATCTAGTGGTCAGACTGAGGAATGTATTTAGAAAAGTACCACTACAAAGTAAGTCACAATCACCCCTGTCTTCACCCCTGAGTTGATCTATACTTGATATAGACAAACGAGCAGTAATACACGTCTGTGTAAACAAATGAAGTGATAATCTGTGAAGGTGAACTCAGTTGCACATTGTTAAAGAATAAAATCAAACTGCACAATAACGGTTAAAAATACAAGTAAAAATTATAGCAATGGTCGGGGCTTGTTCTGAGCAACAAGCGTGGGAAGATGAAAAAAAGGTGGTATTCTAATGAGCATTTTACATCAGTTTAGGCTTGAATATACAATATGCTCTATCTCACTGAGCTAATTAGCAAGCGACAACTCTAGTGTATGTTTAAAACTTCTCCTAGCTCATTATAGGAGGTCTATAGCTGCAACGATTAGTCAATAAGTAACCCAGCAAAAATTAGGCTCAGTAGAAGAAGAGCTCTTGTACCATTATTGGGAAATGTTAGGTCCTATGTGTAGTTTGAATTCTCTCATTAAAATGAAACTCTAGTGTGTCCTGTTGTGCAAGACAGCAGCTGTTAGTGTGTAGAGACAGATTTCAAACAGCTGTCAAAAATAATTTTAACAATGATTTATTGGCTCCTTAAGTGAAAAACTGATGTTTGAAAAAAAACATTTTTGCGTCGACTCCAATTGTTCACATGAGAGCAAAATTAAAAATGCTGTTAGATAAGATTCTGATATTTTCCAAACATCATCTACCAAAATGTTCATTTTTAAAATCAACACTGAAAATGTATTTAGCAAGAATTTGCAAGTTTATGTTCACAATACTGTTTACAGTCAAACGTTTTGATGCACTATTGGCTCAATTTTCAAGAAATCAAAAATCTGTGAG
>JAFBJT010091650.1:0-23703 GCA_016785325.1 Chascanopsetta lugubris | reverse complement strand
GATCGTTTGTGTGGGACAGTCTGAAAATGCTCTGTAGTAAGTTTGGTGTCAATTGAGCAAGAGTTGTGGGAGGAGATTTGACAGTTTTTGAAAAAAAAACAGTGATGGACTTCATAATTTGCACAGATTTAAATGTCTAAAGGTTTTTTCAGCATTGGGGCTACATTTTGGTGAACGTTGCAAATCTGTAGCACATATGGTTGATTTGTTTGGAAATTTAGAGGCTTGCTGTAGCGCCACCATCAAAGCTATCAGTCTGTTTTTGCAAATGCAATTTTTCTCACATGGGACTGGACCTTTGTGCAAAATTTGGTGATTTTTGGCGCATGGGAAGTAGGATTTCCAAGGAAGAAGAAGAAGAAGAAGAAGAAGAAGAAGAAGAAGAAGAAGAAGGAAGAAGAAAGAAGAACACTGAGGATAACAACTAATGATAAATCCATAAAATAAATAGGCGCTATTGCAAATGATCAAATGTGTCACATCTCACCATGTCACTCCCAGCTCACTCATCCATTCACTCTGCACAGACTTGTTTTCACCACCTCATCACAGACAAATGTTTTCAGGTCTGAGTCACTGTGGGTCTGTGGTGACTCCCGGGCTGTGATCCGTTTCTGGTTTGACTACTAATGTGTTAAAATGCAGTGTATTTGCATGTGGCTGTTAAGAATCACTGGTCAGTGGCAGATGGTCCATTCATCACATTATGTAGATGAGGTCTGGACACCACAGATCTACATCAGATAGAGATGTAGACCCATAAATGACATAAACATGTTACGATACTTGTAGATATATTCCCATGTCTCAGCTGCCTCTCCCCCCATTAGTAATTCTGGAGTTTTCACCGACTCTCCTCTTCACTCCTCATTCTCTTGATGTGTCAGGGGGTCAAAGGTCACAGGTCATCACCATCTGTCTCTCCCAGAAATGGTTTCATACTCACAAATATTGTCTGCAGCCCCACAGGAGCCATTACTTCTCTTTGAAACGTCCTGTTCTAATCATGTCTGAACACAGAGTCCACAGAGTGTCATAAAGACTGTGTCTCATGAGCAGAGGGCAGTGGAGGGGGGGGGCTTGTTGTCATGACGATGACAGGGGAATTAGTCTGATTATGATGTGAACCAGCTGGAGTGAAAACTATACAGGGTCTCTCCAACTGACCAAGTCACTCTCAGGCCCAAAGGCTGCAATTGTCTTTGGAGCCAGACGATGTGGTGAGACGGTGAATTGTGCAACATGTGGAGCCTTAATCCTCCGAAATGTGACGAGTCATGGTTTCCTTCAGGGCCGAGTGGAGTTCATTACAGATTTTTATCAAGTGCTTTGAAAAAAGAGGAAATCAAACTCTCAGGCCTGATCCATTCATTCACATGCTCTGTGGAAAAGAGAAACATTTCCAAGAAGTGGATTAAAACCAAGAAAAGAAAACAGAGAGAAACTGCAGGAGAACTTCTCACTTCTTTGAAAAACAAAACAAAAAAACAGGGACTTCACAGTTCATTTCCTCAGTAATGAGGCTACCGGTCAAAACAAAGACAAACGCTCCAGGGCCCTGATGTATATACACATCGACGTACTCTGACTCCGTGAGGTGAACTCTAAATTACAGATGGTCAGATCCACCGCCAGTCCACCACTTCTGGAATTCCTTCGTCCGTCACTACCTGCCAACCCAAAAAGGAAGAAGGTCCAAGTGGAAGAAGGACGGGGAGAAGAAGGGCTCTGAGAGAAGATCGAGTCGTTCTTGCAGTGGACCCAGGGCTCCCACGCGCTCACTGTCCCATCGGGACGATCAAGCGCACACACCCCGGATCTGACCCTCGCATTGGATCAGCAACCGTCCGGGTCCAGAACAAAACCTACAACAGACCCGTCGCACCTCTGATCCCGTTGCCACACTTCATCGACGCAGACCAGGTCGAGGCACCTGGAAGACTTTCTCCCTGAGGCTCCCGACTCTGGAGACATTAGGGGGCGGCTGTGTCCCAAAGTCCACACGGCGCCTCAGGGCAGGTCAGAGGAAACTCGTCATAGGCGACACAACAGAACAAGACCACCGCCCCTCTGCCCTCAGACCAGAGGCGTAGAAGTTGAGGTGAGCGATACATCACACATAGTGGCCGTTCTTCAGGAAGTCTCTCTCTCTCACGAAGAAACCTTTAAGAAACACGCAACTTAGAGCCCGATCTGCGTCACGCTCTCTGTCTCTCGCTCCGATCTCTGATAAACCTCCTCTGGAATCCAATCTGTGGCCGGAGTTGTGGTTCATAGCTGGCGACGCAAAAACCATCCACTTCAGGAGGAATCCTTCCTCACAGTGTTTGCTACATGTTTGCCTGTAGTGTTGATGAGTTGTAGATCTATGTGACGTTTAACAGACCTGAGCTCAATGAGTCTGAATGTTCAAGTATCTGATCTGATCAAATCCGATGTGGATCGTATCAAACGGCAGAATCTACAGGCTCTGCGTTGCTAAAAAGATGAACAGATAGAGATGCATGTCGTGTTTCGGTGGTAAACATGCAAAGTAACATCTGCTTGGTACAAGATTCTCTGGTGTATAGAGATAGAGAACGTCGGGTGGTGACCTTTTGACCTTTGGACCCCTGTGACCATTTCTTCAGAATGGTCTTCATTCATATGAAATCATTTCTATCAACAGAAATTAAAAGCTGAATTATCCTGCTGGTGTTGTTGTTGTTGTTGTTTTTTTTTTTAATGTTTCATCTTTTTTCCTTATTAGTGAGTGTTTAATATTTAAACCGGGAACAGGTCCTCTCTATGGAAGCCGCCATTGAAGTTTTCACAGTAGCCCAGAAAGAACAAACTAAGCAGCTTCAGAGCATAATAGTCCTTTATATGCTTGGGAGGGCAAGAGAAAAACTCAGCTGTAAAATAAAAATATAAAACTACATGAACATTGTACCTTTTAGTACCAACACATTACCGTACTTTTATTATACCTGTTAATGATGTCATGTTTTTACCCTTGGCCATTTTGTATGTTAGTATAAGAGCAGGATTACTTAAAAACAACAATATGTGAAACTTGGAATCCAGTTTCTTTATGGATCCTGGGTTTATTTTAAAGGTGCAGTGTATAAGATTTCAGTCATTTCTGTCACTTTTAAAACTATTACAAAACAATTACATGTGGTCATTTGAATTGATTTATAATCACCTAAATTCTTTATTTTTATCCATTGCCCTTAAATGAGCCCATTGATGTATATTTACATGATGAGGTGGGTCCTCTCTACAGGGGCCGCCATGTTTTTACAGTAACCCAGAGTGGACACCAAACGTTTTTTGAGTTTAAATGGCAGCTGAAGTCTAACATAGGTTCTCCTGCATGCAGAAGGGTGAGGTGATGGACAACAACTTCACCTCTAGAGGTCACCAAATCTTACACACTACACCTTTAAACTTGGAATCAAGTTTCTTTATGGATCCAGCATTTATTTTAACCACTTTACAAACAAAAAATTTTTTTTACCCTTTCTCCTACAAAATGAATTCATGGAGCCCTGTGGAAAAACAATATTTTAAGTGCAGCTTGAGTTAATTGTTATGCGTTGCTGGGCAGAGTTATGATTTGCATTAAGCGTCACTCTGCTTTTAGCCATATTTCCAGTCTGTCTGCTTTTCTCCTGGAAATACTAGAATTAATTTATTATCGTTGGCTCGGTGCAAACATTCTTTCTTTCAAGCCTCAAGTCTGGATCTGGATCCAAGATGATCCCAGAGTTTCCTTTAAAGTGCCACAGAGCTGGAGCCCTGTCTTATTACAGGGGCCTGCACGTGGCTTATCACCTCTGTTTACCCAGTTGCAGTGGAATCAGGAGAACTGCGACTTAAAGGTGGAATCCGCACAAAAAGCACAATTTGAGTCATAAAGTGCGTCATCATTTAAAGATCCAGAGTGAGGGAATTAGGTCAAATCTATGTTTAAAAAGTATTATACTGATGTTTTCGTGAGTGAATGTAACCTGAATATCCAAATGTGTCTCCTCCCCATGGAGGCGGCCATGTTTTTACAGTAACCCAGAGTGGACACACCTTCTGCGTTATCTTCTTATGACCAGAATCGTCTGTGATACAAATTCAACTTTGCATTGTTTGACATACAGAGGAGGACAAGTTCCAACCTGTTTGAGGTAGAAGGTGTTCAGTTTCAGTCCCTTCCCTCTCTCACTCATTCACCTCATATCAGCCCTGACTCCTCCTGTTGCTGTACAGAGCTGCTGCTGCTGCTGCTGCTGCTGCTGCTGCTGCTGCCGGTCGGACCAGTTCTCACAGGTAGGAGACGTCCTGAGGTGAAACCCTGAAAAATGAGAGATAGAATGTGACAAACAGAGTCAGAGTGGGAGTGAGCTGGAAACACATCTGAAGAGGGAACGTGGATCTGGACCGAAGAAGGATAACAAGGCACAGCACAGGTGAGTCCTATCGCCTCGTTAACTTACTTTGAACTGACTTGACTCTGGTTTTTTTTTTCTCTTCAAACTTAAATCTAGATGATCTAGATAGTTATTTTTTATTTAGA
Organism: Chascanopsetta lugubris; assembly: GCA_016785325.1. Classification (NCBI taxonomy): domain Eukaryota; kingdom Metazoa; phylum Chordata; class Actinopteri; order Pleuronectiformes; family Bothidae; genus Chascanopsetta; species Chascanopsetta lugubris. Next base: position 19,151 of record JAFBJT010091650.1, on the reverse strand, counting down.
AACTAAACTTCCGATCCTTTTAGGTGTAAAAAGATGTAACTTTTAACACTTCATCCAGCATCAGATCTGATCTCATGTGACTCTACCTGAAACTGTCTCCACCACAGTCACATAAAGTTAACCCACATTTAATAATGATAATAATAATAATGATAAACAAATAACCTGACGTGTCTGAAGCGAAGTATCTTTTATACAACAGACCCGTGCTTCATTTAAAAATAACCTGCCTGACCACATTCACCAGGAACTCTCACACAGATAACATTCACTCACTCCTCTCAAACAGGCTCACAAGGCAAACCAGGCTTTTTTTCCCTTCCTCAATAAAAAAACAAAATAAAGTCACGGCACTCCTTCAATAAACAGTCACATTAAAGAGTAAAAAAAGAGACAGAGGCAACAAAACTGAATATGAAGGAGAGAACAAACACAGAGCGGGTGTGGCTCATGGAGAAGTAGGCCACCAGTGTGTGGGCGAGAGAGAGAGAGAGAGAGAGAGAGAGAGAGACAGGTAAAGCACCTGGAGTATCTGCTCCATTTCAGTTTCACTTTCTTCCGTCCTGATCTCAGTTAATAGAGTTAATTATAAACTACACACATTGTTTCCATTATAAATTAACGATCCTAAACTATGAGTGAAATGTGTTTCCTGTATCACTGAAACACGCCTGGTCTGCACATGTAAACCTCGATCTGTCTGTAATATTACTGCACTGATGTGTATATATGACTGATACAAACTACACCTGTGTTTATAGATCTCACATTTTCTCTGTGTATAATGTATTTATTATACTCTATGAATTAATTTTGGTGTAACAGTATTTCCTCTACTTCTTCTTCTTCTTCTTCTTCTTCTTCTTCTTCTTCTTGTTTATACACTAAAGAATCTTGATTTGGAAATACAATTACACTTCATTCAAACGTGTTACAAAATGTCATCAGATACCCTAAACTAGAATATAAACTCAAAAAGTGAGCAGTTTATTAGTAACACCTAAGTATCGCGCACGAATGTCAAGTATTATGGTCTGTCTGATAAAGCAGTGGGGTCAGGAGGACCACACTCAACCACAAATAACTTCAAAGATAGAAGCATTTGTTTACTGTATTGTCTGTGAGGTATATTTATATGTATATATTATACTATATGTAAATATATTATTACTTTGTATTATATTGGTTGTAAAATACACCTCTGGGACGCAGCATCAGGGATGTTTATACATCTGTTTACTATGTTTTTTTTTCACATTTTCAATTCATTTTCTTTGTTTGGATATTTTGTATACGGACGTTAAAACGATATAATGTTGCAGTTGTAATGCAGCATATGACATGGTAATATTCTTATTAACTGTCTAAAAAACTTTAAAAAAAAAAAAAAGTAATCTTACACATATTTAGAACATGTACAGCCTGTAAACACTATTGAATACTACATACATGATCAACTTAGTAAAACACTCTCGCCTCTCGAGGCGTCTGACCGCTTCACCAAACTCTGTCGACTTCCAGTGAACTCAGTCTGCCTCAGTGTGATGTGTTATTCTTGGAAAATAGCTCAAATATCAAGATGGATCCAAACTAACTTCAGTGGCTGAAATGCAGCCAGGCGAGGGTCAACGAGAGGGGTCAGAGGTCAAGGGTTAAAATCTCCTCACTCCCCAGAGAACTATAGAACCCTGCGCCAGTCACAAATACTCAAAATCTATTCTCATTGAACACTCAGGTCATAACCCTGATTACAGTGTGAGTCCACACACACACATACACACACACACACACACACACACACACACACACACACACACACACAGTAACAGAGCCTGTTGCTGAATCCACATCATAAAAACATGTCCCATCCCACTGCTGCTCATAGTCAACTTAATAAACTTCCGAGTCCAGCGGGTCGTTGGGTCACAGCCCGCTGTGGGAATGCAGTGGGAGAGATGTTTACAGGCTCTGGTCAGAGACGCTGAGTGTCCTGTCCTGAAATACGTGTGTGTCCTCAGTGAGCGACGGGCATCGACACCATGTTCTCCTCGGCCGCCCCGTACAAGAACCAACACTACGCTGAGCTGAGGAACAACTGCATCAGGGACAAGACCCTGTTCGAGGACCCAGAGTTTCCTGCCATCAATTCATCGCTGTATTTCAGGAAACCGCCTCCTGGACTGGTGCAGTGGAAACGACCCAAGGTGAGTGACTCAGCATCCGTGAGCGAGCACAGACTCAAAACATGGACCTTTAAATTCACGCCTCCATTTCTCTCATGTGCTGCAGGAGATATGTGAGGAGCCCCACCTGTTTGTGGAGGGCATCAGCTCCCACGACCTGAACCAGGGGGTTGTGGGTAACTGCTGGTTTGTGGCGGCCTGCTCATGTTTGGCTTTAAAGCCAAATATCTGGAAGAAGGTGAGTTCACTGGGAGCCCGGGCGTTTCACGGCCCACGCGCTCCACATGCAGTCGAGTACGAGCTGCACTGTTTCGTACACGAAGCCGGAACATATGCTTTTATTTTGAAATGCTCCCATGTCCTGTGTGCGTGATTCTGTCATGCTTGATGCTTACATGCGAGGATGGAGCCCAATCAAGTCCGGTAGCCTCCGTTCACAGTCACCCCCCCCCCCCGCCCCCCTTTCTTAGCCTTCAAAATAAAAGAACAACTTTAGAAAACCACTCTCATTTGCTTTTGAAATTTTCTGTATCTCTGATCATAAGAGGACTTTTTTTTGTGCAGAATGTTAAATTATTTTCCTGACTCACATTTGATAATTACTGATTATAAAGTTATGTGGTTTTCACATCCATTTGAGTTTCTTGATAAGATGGAGTTTGGAGTGATTGTTACTGAAATGGAGATGATATAAATGATACCTAAGTAAAAAGCCCATAAAATGTTTTCAATAATTGTATGGAATGATAACAGGTCTTGATATAACTAAAGATGTTTTCCTTTGTTTTAGAGCAAAAAAGTACATTCAAAGATTTTACATTTTACAAAATCATCCCAGGGACCTGATGGCTGGGCCGGTTCCGGCCCGCGTGCCACCTCTGATCAAGGTTGATGGCTCCATGACTCATTGACGACACTAGCCTGTGTGTTTGTGTGTTTGTAGGTGATCCCTGACTGGAAAGATCAGGAGTGGGATCCCAAACATCCAGAGAACTACGCCGGGATCTTCCACTTCAACTTCTGGGTGTTTGGACAGTGGCTGGACGTGGTGGTGGACGACCGCCTGCCCACCATCAACGGAGAGCTCATCTACTGTCACTCCAAAACCAACAACGAGTTCTGGAGCGCTCTGCTGGAGAAGGCCTACGCCAAGTCAGTACCATTCTGAACTCATAGAGTTTCTCCAACAGAGGAGAAAAAGAAGCAGTATATCTGATGTAGTGATATTTAGTGGTGAAGTTGGGTACTGCAGCTGAATACTCCACACCCCTGCACCAGGAGTGTCAAACATACAGCCCGCGCGGCCCACCCGGCCCACCTGGCTCTTATCCTGCCCACTACATGCTTTTGTAAAATGTATGAACTCATTGTCAAGCAGCCAGAACAAAAATATATTTCTATGTGTGCAGACTAAATGTATTGATATTCTAGGTATTTTCATTTTAATCCATTCAATTGCAAAATTCTAATGTTTAACTTTATAAAAGAATAGTACAGTTCTTTGCATTCTTATAATAGAAATGTGTGTTATTGTCATGGGTATCAAAATATATATTGAGAAATACATATTGAACAATATACACACTATTGCCAGTTTCAATATATTGTAAAGTATATAACATTATTCATTCTTGTTCAAAGGTTAAATATATATGAAGTTAAAGATTAATGGTTTGCATTCATTATATTTTGGATTTTGACAAATATATTGTAAAATATATGTTGCCCCATTATATTAAAATGTGTATTATTCTATATTACATTAATATAGTTTGGTTCCATAAGGGAGTGAAAACAACTATTTTCACATTGATATACACGTCAATATAATTATTTCAAATTTCAATATTCTGCCAATAGCAATAGAAATCATTTATTCTTTTTTTTTATCCATAAAAGATGGATAAGAAATCCTACACACTTGTTTTTGTGGAATAGTCCACTATTATCTATTTGCTTTTCAAATATTTGAATAGTTCAACATGTCCAACATGGTCCTCATGTCCTCCTGTGTGTCCAGGCTGTCCGGCTGCTATGAGTGTCTGGAGGGGGGGAACACCGGAGACGCTGTGGTGGACTTCAGCGGCGCCGTGGCCGAGGCCATCAGCTTGGAGATGGAGGCCTTCTACAAGGACCAGAAGAAACAGGACCAGCTGTTCGAGGACCTGCTGAAGGTCTACGACCGCGGGGGGATCATCAGCTGCTCCATCAAGGTCTGTCCTGTCCCTCACACTGGTCACACGGGTTTCGTACGGGCCGTACTGGACCTCTCGCGTCTTCTGATCCATCAGGCGGAGGCTCATGAAATCGAGTTGAAGATGACCAATGGGCTGGTGAAAGGACACGCCTACTCCATCACCGCGGTGAAGAGGGTGCGTCTGGGCCACGGGCTCCTGGCCTACTTCAAGAACGATACCATCCCCCTGATCCGCATGAGGAACCCCTGGGGCAAGATCGAGTGGAAGGGAGCGTGGAGCGACACGTAAGAGGATTCTTCTCAGCGCATCTTCAGCCGCTTGTCCAGTCGTCTGGGTGACGGGGTGTTTCTACCAGCACACATAGGGCCCCGTGGGGGTATCAGTGTCAGGGCCAGTGACACTGCAGCAGGGTCCGAGTGGGACTCGAACCACTCACCTTGACTTTCAAAGGTTAGGGTTAACCCTTACCACTGAGCCACTGCTGCCGTCAGAGGACTCTTACATTAACAAAACTCTCAAATTCAAACAGGGCAAAGAACCAATCCAATCCAAGCCTTCTAAAAGTCAAAAGGTGTTTAGTTTGTCCATTCTGGGCTACTGTCACAACATGGCCGCCTCCATTGGGAGGACTCATTTTGAATATTCAGGTTATTTTCCACTCATGAGAACATTTGTCACACTGAATCTTAAAATGATAGCACACTTTATGACTCAAATTGTACTTTTTTCACCTTTAAAGGTGCATTGTGTTAGATTCCTGTTTTATTGTCATTTTTTTCCCATTACCCTTAAACGAGCCCATTAATGGGTCCTCTCGATGGGGGCGGCCATGTTTTTAAGGTAGCCCAGAGTGGACATACTAACCATCTCGCTGAAGTCTCCCACAGGTTCTCCTGCATGTTCAGAAGGGTGCGAGTGAGGTGTGAACTCTCTGCTTTGCTTGTTGTTGGTCAGCTCTGAGGAATGGTCGAAGGTTGGCGACACAGAGAGAGGGAACCTGGGCATCACAGTGGAGGACGATGGAGAGTTCTGGTGAGTTGCACCTGTCCACCTGTAGGGGGCGTCTGCTTTCTCTTCTGAGAGTAACACGGGCCCTGTTTGCACAGCGGGGTAGAAGCACAATTGGGGGTTAAAAAAATGTGCAGTTCATAGGGGGACCACTGGGGGCAAAAGGGAGCAAATCCCCATAGACTCCCATGTTAAATTGATCAACTTCAGAGGGGAATGAAACATGTTTAAAGTCTGGTACACACTTTGGTTTTGGTCTCAATCAGTCACATGTGTTACCGTGACAACTGTACGGGGGTGAATTATTTTCTAAATCGCTTATTTTTTATTCTATTAATTATTTAAATGATGCATAATTAATTGCGTGGTCTCCTGACGGGCACCACGAGCCGACCTGGAGCTCCGGGTGCGTTCCGCCTCTTTGCTCGCTTTCAAATGAACCGGGAACCAGGAGGAGTTAGGATTCGGCAAGATGTCCGACAAGGGACACGCCCACAATCTGCCACAAAAACAACCTGCTGACACCAGCGGGTGAGGCCTTTATAAAAAAGTCTATGGTGTGCACCCCTGCAGGATGTCCTTCGCAGACTGGTGCAAGTACTTCACAGACGCAGACGTGTGTCGCGTCATCAACACGTCCGTGATCAGCATCCACAAGACATGGCACGAGGTCACACACTTCGGGAGCTGGACCAAAAACGCAGACCCGCTGTTGAACCGCTGCGGCGGCTGCGCCAACCACAAGCAGACCTTCCTGCAGAACCCACAGGTGCTGCCTAACTTCCTGTCACGTGACCAGTGTTCGCGCAGACCCTGCGCGCTCACCCTTCACTCTTCTTTTCCAGTACATGTTCGATGTGACGAAGGAGGCGGACGAGGTCCTGATCTCCTTACAACAGAAAGACATGAAGATCCACAGGCGAGTGGGTCAAGGGGAGAACATCGTCATAGGCTTTGGCATCTTTAGGGTAAGAGGTGGGATTGTTTTCGTGTGATTGAAGGTTAAAGGTGCAGTGCGTAAGATTATGGTTATTTTCGTCACTTCTAAAAAAGACTATACCATGAGTAATTGCATATTGGCATTTTTAGGAATTTAAAATCATCGAACTGTTTTATTTTCAATCCATTCCTCTTAAATGAGACCATTAATGTATATTTACATGAGGAGCGGGTCCACTCTATGGGGGCTGCCATGTTTTTACAGTAGCCCAGAGTGGACATACTAAATAGCTATTGAGTTTTACTGACAATTGAAGTCTACCATACGTTCTCCTGCATGTTCAGAAGGGTGAGGTGATGGATACAGCTTCACCTCTAAATGTCACCAAATCGTACACACTGCACCTTTAAACACTGCACCCTTCCGAGCATGCAGGAGAACCTATGGTAGACTCATTCAAACTCAAAAGATGTTTCCACTCTGATATATCGGATATTGTAAAAAAAATATGGCGGCCCCCATTCAGAGGACCCGCTCCTCTTGTAAATATTTACAATAATGGGTTCATTTAACGGCAATGGAAAATAATAGTACAGTAAGGTGATTGTGAAAATCTTCGTTTGTCATTGTTTTGTAATATTTTTGATGTGACAAAAATGAGCAAAATATTACACAATGCACCTTTAATGAGTGATTCTGCACATTACATCATAGGAGCCAATTGAAACCAGGGGCGAATTGGAAGCAGTTTAGAGATATGAAGAGATTGTGAAACATTACACTCATATCGCTTCAGGGGGAATTAGTGTGTTTGTCTGGAATGTGTCAAATATTTGTTTATTTTGGGAAAACAGCTTCATTTCTTAAAACTGAGTAATTGTTCTGGGTTTTCGTCACAACATGAGAGCTTTATCACTAACTCAAACAACTGGACTGAACTGGGAAACAAAGAATGCACCTAATTAAGTTGATTGATTCAGGCTGGAAAAGAAAATGGAACCTTTTTCTAACTTTTTCTAAAGATGGAGGTTGTACCCGGCCTCCTTTAACACAGCGTCATGTCACAGAGCAGAGAACCAAGCGCAGAGTCAGTTCCATCGTAATTTAGTAAAGTCTTTAATGGAACTCACAATAGCGCGTAACGGTCAGTCATCCAAACGAGCACGACTCGGAACTCACGGTACGAGATACGAGTGAAACACAAGATACGAGACGTCGCGACCAGGAACAGGAGGAAACGAGGGGGTCAAGTGCACAGGACCCTGAGTGGGGCTGGGGGGCAGGTGCGGACGCAGACACAGGTGACAGAGATGAGGGATAACGAGGACACGAGACGAGACCAGAGGAAGTAGATGTGACAGCAGGGCTTCACAATAAGAGACAGGAAGTGGAAACATGAGGACATGAAAATAGCAAGATATGACACAGAAGTACAAGTCAGTGAATGGGCTACAAATACTGACCCAATATGACCCTAAGCAACACTTGACCTTTGACCCTGAGCATAACCGTACAAATCACCCTGTCCAGCACCAGACTAAAAACTCTGTGTGTAACCAGGCCCCTGACCTTTGACCTTTGACCTTATAGCTGAAAGCCCAATCTCAAACCCCTCATGTAACTCAACCTATTAAATAGGTCTCATATAGTTTGATGGTTTGGAGACTTAAAAAGTCAGGAGTGTCAAACATAGGGCCAGCATAGCACTTTTTCCCCGCCAAGGATTATTTATCATAATCATCTCTTTATGTTTTTTCATCTATTCTTTTTTTAAATTTTAATTGCACTTTTTCAGTACAAATCAACTGACGTGTCAAGTTTGTCCACTAGGGGGCGCAGACAACACCATCATATGAGGGATATCATACCCATCATGACCCATATGGCTCATTAGATGTCATTAAATCCCACACACTGTTCCTTTCCGTGGACCGACACCATAACCAGGATGCGCAGTGCGGAACACTATCATGATGATTGGTTTTCTCTCCTGCAGGTGGAGCTGAACAGGAAGTACCGGATGCACGACATCCTGACTCAGCAGTGCGTGGAAACGTCCACCTACATCAACGCCCGCACGGTGTTCATGAGGGTGGTGCTGCCACAGGGACGCTACATCATCTTCCCCACCACCTTCAAGCCCCTGACTCTGGGGGATTACATGATCAGAGTGTTTACAGACGTGGAGTCTGGCTGCAGGTACACACGGAAGATATGAGTCACACGAAAGAACTCGGAGTCCGAGACGGTCACACAATCGAGTGTTTTGGAAAGTGGAGACTAACATTTAACCATAATTGAGGTTGATATCAAATCATCACCCTCCCACCGATTTGTCTTGGACAGGGGTTTTGTTTTGTTTCTGACGTTCTCTTTGGCAAATTCAAAACTTCATTCTGTGATTCTCACACAGACATAGAAGTATCAACTTACAGCTGATAACATCGAAGTATGTAGCAACTGTAGTCCTGCTTTGTCCTCTGGCAGGGAGCTGACAGAAGACAAACCCAGAGTAAGATGCTGGAGCTCTTTCCTGGGATACCCACAGGTTGTGACCCATGTTTACATCCATGACGCCGAGGGGCTGGAGAACCAGGACAGCACAGGAGGTCAGAGGAGGCTCCGTGTGTGACCCCATGGGTCTGAAATATCACTTTTTTTAAATGCTAATTTCATTACATTATTTTATTTTATTGTTTTTTTTTTTTCAATTTTATATTCTTTTTTAATGTATTAATATTTTAGCATTTTTGTATTATTGTAAAACAAATCCTTTCTATTTTTTTCATTATTATTTTTTATTTAATTAATTCTATTTATTTATCATTTCATGGGTTTGGAATATCACCTTTTATTTTTTATTTTCTTCCAATGTATCTAATTTTATGATCTATTTTTCATTGATTTTTTACTTATCTAACTTTTCATAATTATTATTTTATTTATTATCCAATTTTATTTATTCATTTTTCTGAGATATCACCTGATCAAGGCGTGTCAAACTCATTTTACTGGCCACATACAGCCAAAGTTGCGGGCCAGATTGGACCCACGGGCCACAGACCGGTTCCGGCCCACGGGCTGTATGTTTAGACACCGCTCACCTCTTGAACTTCAACTCCTGCAGGTGCAGACCCGTATGTGATCATAACCTGCGAGGGCCGCTCGGTGCGATCCACCATCAAACAGGACACTCTGACTCCGGAGTTCACCACCAGCGCCGTTTTCTACAGGAAGAAGCCCAGGAAGCCCGTAACTGTGCAGGTACGAGCCGACGTCCGTCTGATGGCTCTGATCACTCTCATTCAACTAAGACAGGGGCGTCAAACTCACTTGAGCTCAAGTGGGCGGGGCATCATGACATAAACAATGACTCCAAATGTTTCCTTTTGTTTTAGTACAAAAAGTACAGTCAATTTAATGAAAAAATTGATGAATAAATAAAAATATCCTAAGTGGCGTCCGGTGGGCTGGTTTTGGCCCGCGGGCCGTATGTTTAACACCCTTGACAGTAGTTAGGTCACTTTTTCAGTGTGAGGGAGCTTGTTGCCACAGTTCTGAGAAAGGCACAAATTAAGACGAATGAAATACTTTTACGGTTCAGAGAAATAATCAAAATTTAAGCCAAGCTTAAAAAAGCATTTTTAAAGGTCCAGTGTGCAAATTCATCCCGTTCTACTCTATTGAATTTGAAGTGCATAGTTTTTATGAGTGTTTCATCAACTGAATATTACAATTCTGAACATTATTAACCTGCAAACATACAGTCGCATACACATACAACCACTTACAGGAGAGGTAGTTTAGAAGTGACAGAATGAGCTCATGAGTCATGGTGGAGAGAAGTCGCTCCACGAAGAGGTGACCATTTTTTATTTATGGCTGTGCTCTTAAGGGAAATTGTGAGTGAGTCTACTACCTTAAAGGTGCAGTGTGTACGATTTGTGGACATCTAGAGGTGGGGACTTCTGCGTGTTAATGACAGCTGAAGTCAGTCATAGGTTCTTCTTCGTGCTCAGAAGGGCGAGGGTGAGGTGCTGGATACAACATGCAACTTCACCTCTACGCGTCACCAAATCGTACACACTGCACCTTTAATGCGATATCAGGGTAAAAGTCTCTTACCTGTGTCTCAAACTCACCTGCTCCTCCTCAGGTGTGGAACAGCAACGCGGGCGTGGACGAGTTCATGGGTCAGGTGGTGCTGTCCGGCTCGGTGAAGGACCCGGCTCAACCGCAGAGACACCAGCTGAGGAAGCGAGGGCGGCAGATGGCCGACGAGATGCCCGGCTTCATTGGCCTGAGGATCGTTACTTCCACCCAGCTCACCGCCATCTGAAGCTCCGCCCCCTGCACTTGGACAGACTGAATGTCACTTCCCATTTCACACTCTTTGAAATTCCTCTCGTGACTTTCCTCGATTTTCTTTGTTGTAAATAACATTCCACTTTTCTTTTCTTTTTTTACACAACAGAGAATTATGATCTTATCCATATGAATTCCATATTTATAGAGAGCTTACAACAGGTACTGACATCTTCATTCTATATCATCTGTTTCTTAATCATTATTAAAGGTGCAGTGTGTAAGATTTGGTGACATCTAGAGGTGAAGTTGCATGTTGTATATATCACTTCACCCTCACCCTTCTGAACATGCAGGAGAACCTATAGACTTCTATTGTCATTAAAACTCAATATATGTTGAGTACGTCCACTTTTACTTCTGTAAAAACATGGCGGTCCACATAGAGAGGACAGGCTCCTTATGTAAATATACATAATGGGCTCTTTTGAGGGAAATGGGGAAAAAAAACAATCAGATAAATAAATTCAACATGCAACAAAACATGATAAATTCATGAAAATGTCAGTATGGAATTCTTTCGTAAGATTTTTAGAGGTGCAAAGAATGACCAAAATATTACACACTGCACCTTTAACGACACGTTAACAACAAGAATAAACCTGAGCGTCACAGTAGCATGGTCACAAATCTCTGGTTTTCTTCCTCTTTTTATTTCAGTCCAGTTCCCAAACTGCAATATTTTGTTTTTTGTCGATTTTTTTTTTACACTCAAGACACAGCCATGCACGATTCAAAGTTCAAAAAGTCTATTGCTTCAACCACAATTAAAAATAGTTTATCCAAAACCTTAATTTGCCCCCATCATCCATGTGTTTGTCCATTTCCAACGATGGGGAGAGAGAGGCCTGCTGAGGTATGATGCCGGATGATTCAGCAGTTTTTTGTTTTTTTTACAAAGCTAGACAATAAGAGGAGTAATAATAATAATAATCATAATAATGATAATAATTTAAAAAGTAACATTTTTTGTCTTTGTTCCATTCTCTTGATACACATTAATAGAGGAATTTTTCACACCACGTGTACAGGTTTACACATTCAGAAGAAAGGAATGTACAGGCGCAACCACAGAAAAAAAAGGGAGGGGCACGTCAGCTGTAAAATTCACCTTTGTGCTCATACAGTTCAGGACCTGTACGTGGGGGGCATGGGGGGGGGCAAAATAAAAAAAAAGTGTAAAAAGAAGGAAAAAAGGGCAGGCGAAGCTCCCCCTTGCACACACCTACCCTACACACACACACACACTCACAGACACACACACACACACACACACACATACACAGTCGAAACATTGCATCTGCCTCTGTGCAGCCTGGGAAAAGAGATAAGGATGAGCTCATGCTGGCAAACAATAATAAAAAAAAAGTGGAAAAAAAAGGAAAAAAGGGCAGGCGAAGCTCCCCCTTGCACACACCTACCCTACACACACACACACTCACAGACACACACACACACACACACACAGACTGTGTGGGCCTGCACACAGAGTGCTGCGTTCACTGTCCACATGGAGGGAGTGTCCGAACGACAGGAGATCCAGGAGTGCAGTGTTTTTTTTCTCTTTTGATGTCCAGGGTGCAAAACATTGATTTTGATACCTACCATAGAGCAACCTGAATATTGTCATTTTAACTTACATAATTCTGCAAAAAGGGGCATGTGTGTGTGTGTGTGTGGGGGGGTGTGTGTGTGGGGGGGGGGGGGGCGGGTAGGTGGGAGTTCCCATCATATTTACATACATACATACATTTCCTAACAATCTATGTGATACAGTGTATAGGTTTGTTTTACATGCACGGGTCCCGTGGTGTCCTCCTCCTGCCTCACACTGCTCCCCCTTCAGGTCAGGAGGATTCAATGCGGCCACCCTGCACCTCCAGAGTCAAGGTGGACGACACAAGTGAGGCATCTTCTAGTGCAGAGTGAGGTAGCCCCCTGTCACACACACACACACACACATTCACAGAGAGCGATGCTACATGGGAAATACTATAATAGGTTAAACACTAACTAAGGTGTGGGAGGAATGGAAGGGAACAGTATGAATCTCTAAACGCACAATCGTGAATTGGCACACGCCGTACTTTGCTCTCACTGATCAATTCATGACAAGTAAACCAATAGAGAAATGAGTCTCAACTGGTGGGTCGCGACCCAAAAGTGGGATGGGAGTAAAAAGTAGTGTGGCGATAATGTATTTATTTTTGATAAATTTTGTATTCATTGTTCATTTTTTACTAATTTGTTTTTCATTATCATTTTTTTTCTTTTTCTAATTGAGTGTAAATGGGAATATTTCCCTTTCTAGTGTCGCCACCTGCTGGTCATTTTTTGTTTATCATTAAAATGTTTTTTTTATGGGTGATACTCTTTACTTTAATCTCAGGTTCATTTCTCATGAGAAATTGAAAATTGTCCTTAGTTTGGGTCACTGCTCGTCATTCAGGGGTGATGGTGGGTCTCGAACCCAGACCAGTTGAGAAGCACTGTGATAGACAACATGAGAAAAGACACATTCAAAGACAAAAGGACACTGATGCATTGATGAAGGAGGCAGAGGGGTGAGGACAGTCTGTGCCCTGGCTGGATAAATGAGTTTGTACCGTCACAACTAATTAGGTTTGAAATAACACCTCCCTATTGTTGTTTTGATAGATCATTCGAATTCAAATGCATTCAACCAATATATATTTTTGCCAATATATTTTTGGTCAAAGGTCAACAAGTCTATGATTGGAAGGATGTACAATGTGTTACAGAGACTCTCATTCACTTCAACAATATGATCCCATGACCGTCTGTATCCCACTGCAACACCCTGAAATGGTGGGAGTGTGAAGTGTGCACCAAACACCCACTGCACCAGCACCTTGAAGACCCGTGTGTGTCACCGCTTACAAACATTTGGATAGAATCAAAACATAGTACCTTGAGCCTCTGACTCTGTTTTCACTTTCATTTTCAAACCAAACGGTCGAATGAAACGATAAAGAGCAGCTGTTGAAGTTCTGAAAAATCCTTGAGATGCTTGTACACATTGAATGTCACAGTGAGTGTGTACAGACATTTAAATCATCTATTTACTAGTTTTATTCCTCCTCCAAAAATTGGCAACATGGATAATAAATAAGTTAGGATGTGACTTTGAGGAGGGAAATGGCTCAACAGAAACTTAAGGGATGTTTAAAGCTGGTATAGGTTGTGTGAAACTATTTTTCCCCTGTAGCTGCACCCCAACACACACACACACACACACACACACACACACACACACACACACACACACACACCAATGTTGAGATGTGACAGTCTGCTGAGGAGCAGCGGTGTTTCTGCACAGAGCCATGGTCATGCAGGCAAAGGCTGGGGTCCAGAGTCGCTCTCTTACATCGGTTGCAGGTGTAAGGGGGCGGGGCCTGATCGAGCTCTGCGGGGGGCCGAGGAAAGAGAAGCAGGACTGGAGCTGCAGCCAAGGAGGGAATCAAGGGTCGAGTGTTCCCAGTTTCTCCTCAACAGTCATGAACTGTATTTTCAGTTTCTTCCACCCTATTTTTGGGGTGTTGGTGGGCGGAGACACTGCCTCCAGAACAATGAGATGTGCACACACACCGACACACACTCTCACACACACACACAGACTTGTGATGGACGTCTCCACATGTACAGAGTGCTGGAAAAGTAAACGAAGAAGAGGCAAGGTCTTTTTTCAGCAGCATGGGGCCAAGAGGCTGCAAGGCCAGGTGTCCGTCCTACACACACACACACACACACACACACACACACAAGAGGCCCGGGGGTCCTTTGTCCTTGTGCTGACAATGTACATCGCACAAAGCCCCGCCTCCTTGGACCATCGCTGTCACTGCCCTGCCCCCCCCCCCCCCCCCCCCTGCCCCGCCCCCCCCCCCCCCCCTCCGCTCCAATGAACGCACACAACATAGACGGGGGCTCCGGCCTTGGGTGCGGACAGAGGCCACGCCCCCTAGCGACTGCTGTTCTTTATGGCTTCCTTTGCAGCTACAATCAGAGGTGTCAGGCTGGAGAGAGGCTTGGCCAGCTTCAGGAAGGAATGCTGAGGGAATGCAAACACGCTGTCAGTATGGAGATGAAGGAGATGTCGATTTATAAACATCTGCTGCTTGACAACAGAAAGTGCCCTTATGGTAATGTCCTCGGTCTGTCTGCATTTGAGTGAATGAACAATGTTGACTCAGACTGGAGAGGGTTTTAAGTCTCATTAACATCAGCAACATCACATCTGTGATGCTGAAGTATCAAACACGATGTTAAATAACATAGGTTTTGCAAGCATTTACTGTTAAAGTATATTTACCATCATAATTGGGGTGAGTATACATTTATGAGAAATGTCAGTGTATAATTGTTTCGTAAACATAACCCTAAACTAAGAAGTGACTCAATTTGCTGACTCCAATTACTAATACATATTTATATGTTTTAATGCTAAGAAATCCCTTTTCAATTTTTAACCCTTACATCTTCAGAACTTTGTAAAAGTGGTTTGCAAGACATGTAAACACACTTAACTGTCATCATTTCATTGAATATTTAGATTTGTAATGATTTGCAGTTAAAGTCTCAAGCTAAACAATAATGGAAAAAAAAAACATAAAGATACTTATGTGGACACCAATATCAAGCATAGAACTTTCTGGTTTCAATTCAGAATTGAGTTTGAAATGATCTGCTGTCTGACTGATGCCATGTGGTCACATGGTGCAATACTCATATACATACAGAGCAAATTATACATGGGGCAACATTGCATGACTGTCAGTTGTACCTGTAGCAGCTCCTTGGCAGAGCCTCTTCGATCCACATCCATCTCCAGACAGCGGTTAAGGAAATCTCTGAACACAGACGACAGCCTCTCTGGGTTCTGCAGCTCTGGAGTTCCGTTGGTTGCGATCAGGTACAGCGCCTACAGAGACGGATGTGGTCCAATACATATTTAGATAATAAAGGCCCAGACAGCTCATCTCCACACGGTATGGCTGCAGTTTGTGTGTTACCCTGAGTGGATTCTCGTTCAGGTACGGCGGCTCCCCCTCCACCATCTCTATCGCCATGATTCCCAGAGACCAGATATCCACTTTGGGCCCGTAAGCCTTGCGGGTCACCACCTCCGGCGCCATCCAGTAGGGCGTTCCCACCATGGTGCTGCGCTTGTTCTGCTCGGGGGTGATCTGGGCGCAGAACCCAAAGTCGGCTGCAGGGGGAGACGTTGGAGTTCGTTTCTGTGCGTGACACCATTATCTGTCCAAACTCGACTTCAGATTCAGATCAGACTTACTGAGCTTGACAGATCCGTCCATGCCCAAGAGGATGTTGTCACTTTTGATATCTCTGTGGATCACCTGGTTCGAGTGCAGGAAGTCCAGAGCCTGCAGACACTGCGGAGGGACAACGTGGAAAAGATACCTTTAATATCCACGCGTGCAAAAGAATACTTGTCTGCAGCATTTTTCCAGTAGCATAGTATTGCAGTACTGCTAATGTCAAGACTTGGCGCCTTACCTCTCTGCAGACTGCAGCGATCTGGCCCTCGTCCATGCAGGTCTCTGTTACGACATCTGTCAAAGAGCCACCGGCCAAATACTCCATCACCACCCACAGCTCATCTCCGACCAAGTAACTGAACAGTGCAGAGAGAAAATGAAACATTAATGACGGCGCGCATGTTGTTGTGCAGTTTCTTCAAAAGTGGTATTAGCCGACATTTGGTGATGCAGGTCTTTTATGCAGCTGAATGCCGCTCACTTAGAGACAATCTATACTATCTGAATGTCTATCAAAAGACATGGGTTTAAGATATGCAGACTAGTCCTTTAATAACCAGGAATTGTCATCGCTCGAATAGTTAATCACCACATTATGAGCACAGCTGCCCGAGAGAGCAACACTTCGTCGTGCACATCTTTGCAGTTGGTGTGTCTAATGGTGCCGAGTTCATTGCGGCAACTGAAGCTACTCGAGCGCGTCACAGCCAGATGGGAAAAACCAGCAGGACAGTTGTAATGCAATCAGAGCTGAGAGCGCCACGTGCTAGATGGGCTTTTTTCAATGGTAACTGGGTGATCGTGTTAGTGTAGTTCACAATGAGCAACAGCGGGTGGCAGGAAAGCATCTTTTGAGTTGAAGGCAGTCAACCATTGAAATGGGAGGAGATAGGGAAGAACACAGAGTCTCTCAGTTTGCAGAAAATGTCTTCAATGTCTGCACAGTCGTCTCCTGGGCCAGACTGGACCCTCCGGTGGACCAGCTTTGGCCCGAGGGCCATGTGTTTGACCCCCCTGGTTCAGCCCGCTGTGTATCATACCTGCTTATACTCATAGTATGAGATGTTTGTATTGTCCATAGCAGATGAATACAACATACAGTAGCAAGTCAATGCTATCACAGTCTCCTTAAAGGGCCAGAGCGCACGATTTAGATGGAATTACTATTGTATTCTTTGATGTATAACTGATTGTAGAGTGATACCTAATGGGTTCTCCTACATGCAGGGGAGAGAACAGCCAGTTGAGAGGTATGCGGGTGCAGTATGAATACTTCACCACGAGATGTTACTAAATCCTACACACTGTACCTATAAAGGTGCAACGTGTAAAATTTGGTCATTTTTGTCACTTCTAAAAAATACTGTAAAACAATTATGTTTTAAATGTTTTATTTTATTTACACGACCCTCAAATGAGCCCATTAATGTATATTTACATGAGGAGCGGGTCCGCACTGCGGGGGCCGCCATGTTTTAACAGTAGCTCATAGTGGACGTCCTAAACGTCATTTGAGTTTTAATGACAAGTGAAGTCTACCATGGGTTCTCCTACATGATCAGAAGGGTGAGGGTGAGGTGATGGATGCTACATGCAACTTCACCACTAGATGTCACCAAGTCTTACACACAGCACCTTTAAAGGCAGTCAAGCTATACCAAATTTAAGTATTTAAGTTATTTTCTGACCCATACAACAACCTCTCTCTATAAGCCTAGAGGAAAATCCATAATACGATCGTTCAGTATGATGTTTGCAGCTTTTCTATAAACTAACAGTTTAAACATGAGAGGAAATGAATATCTCAAAGTGTTGAACTGTTGGCTGGAAAGTACCATCTTAAAAATGTACCTCCCTGAAAGAGAAATGTAAGATTCTGTGAACAAAGATAACATTGATGGGTCTGGTGTTTGTACAGGGTGTAAACCGACCTGTCCAAATAGTTGACTATATTGGAGTTCTTGTTTTCCCTCATCACCAGGATCTCATTGATGATCAGCTCTTTCTTGGGCTGCTGCTGCAAGTTCATCTGCTTGATGGCCACCTGAGAAAACAACAACACAGGGGCTTTTACTTTGAAAAGCTCAGAACAAGGATAAGACCGCTTAGAGAGAGGGGGTGGGGCGGAATTAAGAGGCAGAATAGGGATGGTTTACCTCTTGGCCTGTTGCGATGTCAATGGCAGTGTACACGGTGCCGGATGCTCTGAAACAAAAACAAAATAATGATAATAATAACGATAACATCCAGGAAATAATACAGCATTCAAGTATTTTAAGTCACTCACAGACAATATCAATTATTAAAAAAAAATATATGTATGGTGGTATTATGTATTTGGTAAAGTGAGAAAATAAATAGATAAATAGTTGATTTACCAATAAAATCATCAAATAAAACTATATCCATAAAATGAAATATATAGTAGTGTGTGTGTATATATATACATATATATATATATATATATATGTATATAAGAATCCTAATTTTTTTAATGTCATTAAATCCAACACACTGTACCTTTAATAGATTCCTCTGTTGACACCAGGAAATAATAAATAACCATGGCAAACTATTCAAGAGTTATTCAAAGCTCTATCAATGACACATCATGATGTGCTCCTGTCGCCATGGTAACTACACCTGTGATGAGCACAAATATCAGATCCGCATAGAAGGTGTACAGTCGTAAATAGCTCAAAGGATCGGAATGCAGCCTTTTCAGGCCTTATTAGGAAATGTAACTTTATGATACTACAGAAGCTTCATTCACACTGAAGAGCGTTTCCTGCTTCCCTCACTGTGAACAGCACAAACGTGTACATTCACCAGCTATGAATAATATAGAACATTTCCTGGTACTCCTGGATAACGTGGCGGAGGGTAAATAGACCGTTATTTACTGTTTGAGATCAGAGCTTCAGAGCTGGGCGAGATGGAAGAGATAAGAAGCACACAGGGTTTATCTGTGGAGATGCGGTGAACGGGGAGAGTGATAGAAAAGCATCAGCCTTGAAAAGAATAAAAGAGAGAGAGAGAGGGAGGGAGAGAGGGATGGTCGAATGAATCTGGCCCTTGGCCATTTGAGGATACACTTCTCATTTCCCCTCTTCAGCCTGACCCTGCCTGTGCTGCTTTGAAGCACTCACTTCTC
>JAFBJT010091649.1:52575-66474 GCA_016785325.1 Chascanopsetta lugubris | reverse complement strand
TGCAAAGCACAACCATACATGTCTTCATTACAAAGATTATGAGGACATTTGGTGACATGAATTTTGCTCTATATTTAATACATCACATGAGAATAATGGATTGTTCATGAACAAGTAAGATAAAGGTTTATATACTTAAACATGATCCAGGATCATTCAAATAAGCAGACACCAGGGGTGCTGTCAAACCTCTGGCCCGTGGGCCAAAACCAGCCCGCCAGAGGGTCTGATGACAAACACACCACACACACACACACACACACACACACACACACACACCTGTATCAGAGTCAGTCAAATGTCAAAGTCAAATCCAAATATCTATCTATCAACACACTGTTTACATTAATATTATGAGTCATATCGATACAATCCCAATCTAAGATTCGAAGGCGTGTACAGCATCTGAATTGTGATTATATTCATAGATACAGATCATACAGAACCGACTGTATCTCAGAAACACGTCTGACCATCGTACTGACACGCGCCTGTGAACCACTGCAGTAAAACGACCCGTTGTTTTGCATTGCATTCGATTGAAGAGGTGTCCCTAACAAAGTGGTCACTGCTTTCACACACGAGGAGCAGCAGAGTAAATATAACATGAATTTTATTGATTCCAACAAACAGTGATAGGTGGATGAAAGCCGTCAGAAAAGAAAACACATGCCTTATCGATAAACCTCTCTGTCTGTCTCTCATAGTTCTGCTTTTCCCTCTTCCTCGATGATTGTTGCCGCCTCACCTATTTACAATCTTTACAACGACGTCCTGTACAAAATAGCGAAAGGAACTTTTACAAAGGAGTCTCTATAGAAAAAGAAAGAAAATATCAAAGACCGGAGTATTATAAAAGGAAAACATGGTCTAGAATGGTTTTCCTAAACAACACTTGTTTGTTCCTCATCACACGGCGAGTTTACATGCATGTATACAACACTTAGGAACCCTTAACATTTGAACATCTGTGACATTAGATACCGCATAACATCTTTTTTTGCAAGTCCACAACAAGCTTTTGCAAAAATATGACTATTCAGCAACCTGTATTGGCCTCTGATTCTAAATTGATCGACTCGTCGGTTTCGATTCTGCGTGGAAACCACTGAGCGCTAGCTGACGCTAACTGTTTTAGCCTCACAATTGGATTTTCATTGGAAGTCAAGCTGCATTCGTTTCATTGTCACCGGTGAGGACGCAAACACATTTCAAACAGCCCCCAAACACCTGGATTTACCCAACTGACCCCCCCCGCCCCCCCCCCCCCCCGCCCCCCACGCAATGCCAAACGCATAGTCCTCTTCTTTTAAGGCTCGGTATCGCCTGCGCAAGCAAGCTCCGCCCACTTCCCATCCCACGCCGCATCTTTTTCTTTTCGCTCGCACATTTTGCCGAACCCCAACACACCAGTAGAAGTTGCTGCATAGTCCCGATACACTAGGAAGCAAAAAACACAAATCACGGCGACACCAGCTACAAAGCGACAGCCACAACAACCAGTGAATGTGATGAGGCGCGAGCCAGGACGGTGGCGTTTGTCGACCTGTGTTGGAACAGATGGGGACGGGTGGGGAGGGGGTGGGGGAGGTGGGGAGTGGTGGGGGAGTTTGCGATACTGTCCGAGACCGAGAGTATTTACAATAATGGGAGTCTCACCGCACATTTGGCATCTTTTTTTGGCCAATCAGAGCAGCGGAATGACTTGCTCCGCCGCAAGTGCAATAATAAAGCGATCGGCAGCGATTTTGACACTTTCTTAGCGAGCTGTCGTAAAAGTGGTGTGACATTCGTTTTCAGGGTTTGTGTTTGCGATGAGCAGATGAACGATTTCGACACCACCTGGTGGACGAATCATATGAACTGGATACAGGAAGTGTGGCTCGCGCCAAAGCAAAAAGTGACGCGGTGGCCAAACGGCGGTAGTGCAGCTTCTTGAGCAAACATGGAAAAAAACTGAAGAATTTTTTGGGGGAGGTTTACGACCCTGTACGATGACTTACATACTCCTCGTTTGAATCATTTCGTTTTATCAAGTAAAAAAAAAAAATCAACAGTCATTTTAAAAATGATAATACATTTATATGCATTGTAAGGAACATGCATAAGAGCCGTGGGGCTAAAGAGACATAAGTGCACCTACTCTTTTTTGTGCTTCATGAGCCACTGAGCAGCATTAACAGAAACGAACGGGGCTCCGCCTCTGACACTGTATCCAGTTCTTATAGTACATCCATACATATGCTTCATCTGTCATTTACGCTATTAATCCTTTCTTTATTTTTTACAAAAATCTACAAAGTGTTTAATCTCTCTCTTGCACTCCCTGCCTGTTACCCACCCCCTCCATGTTTTTTTTGTGCTCCGGCAACATTCCCCCAAATATGAACACCGCACGATACCGACATGGGCGCACACACCACACGAAGCGACTTCACTGCATCTACGAAAATGTCGTCAACAACAATTCGTCACCTTAAGAATAAAAAAGAAAAAAAAGAAGACAAATCTTCGTCGGGATCAGTTTCACATCTTATCTCAAGACACTTTACAAGTCTTCGCTAAGCTACCCTGGACATCTACGCGACCTTTGACTCCACACTGAAACAGTCTGGGATGTAGTTCATTAAAGAGCACCGTACGTACCAAAATCATAAGGATGAGGAGCACGGACATGTGTCGTAAATGAAAACAGGCGGAGTCAGAGTCACATGACTCAGCCGCGGAACTTTGTGATAAGGCGTCTTTTAAAAGCACCGACTTGAAATTGAACACTGTCTCCAGAATTAAACTGAAACCCTTTCACTTGACAATCAATATGCACGATTTAAGAACAGTATTTGGTTCAGTATATTAGACATTTGCACCAACTACTGGCTGATAGAGGGACTGTGATGTAGCCTGATGCTATGTACATGATGTATATTTATATATACAGTTACATGAGGGGAAAGGTTGGAAATTAACACTATAGAAATCTTGGATTGAAATAGCATTTTGTTTCTGGTGTTTGTTATGTTTATCCCTGTGTGTTAAGTATCTAATACCTGATATATATGGCAACATTGGTGACACTGTTCTGTGGATACGAAGCAATTAAATAAAAAGTGCTTGGAAATAAAGAAAAAAAGTCACGTTGCTAATAAATATGCGTGTAAGTAGGAGCGCAAGTTTACGACTTATAAAGCAGATTTTTGTTTTTAATCTGTAAAGTGAAAAAAGAAAAAAGAAAAAAGATGAAATAAATAAAGAGAGTGATTTCTGAGTGTCTCAGCCGGGATGTTATCAATGAAAGCACCTGTTGAACTCTGCTGAAGTTGAGCTGATGTCATTTAGAGTTTTAAGGCATTGGATCTGTTCCACCTGCTCGGGCTGTGTTCAGAGTTGCATATATGTGTAACGTTTGGCCTTGAACCGCAGATATGTACCAAAACTCTTTTGCAACAAGCCTCATCCTACTGCTTTTCTGTCACTCCTAAATGAGTTCAATGGGAACGGGATCCCATGATGCACCTGGGCAGGATTCCGGGTTGGATCGTGTGCGCTGCTGCAGACACCACCTGAAGTTTAAGTGCTGAGATGACGACAATGGGGATCTACTGTGTTAGCACCGATCTAAGAGGGCTGAGAAAAAGGTTAAATATATAATACAGAACTTTTCATTGAACACTCGCGAACAGTTTTTGAAAATACTGCACATAATAAAATGACACATGTAACCTATTGTGAAAAATGAGACTAAATCGCCCTCCCGATAGCGATCGCTGAGGGTTTTTATGTTCCTGAATGGGCACTGAGTCAGTGCAGCTGACGGTAAAATAACATCTGAAGTGCTTAATGTTTGACAAAGAGCTCTGTGTTCAAAGTTTAGGCAGACTAGGATCTTCTTTGTCTGGGGATTCTATGTGGTTGGCGGCCTCTTGGAGCTTCAGAAGCATGGCCATCTACGACAAAGAGGAGGAGAGGGGTGAGCGATCGGAGAACCCCGCCATGCAGATTTGAGTAAATCACTCGTGACAAGATTCTGGACACAGATTATCGGGACTACGTGAGAGGGTCTTACCAGCGGATCCGATTCCATGGAGCTTGGCGGCGTCTCCTTGTGAGGCCTCTCCTCGCAGGGTTGACCGGGGCTGCCCGAGCCCACGCTGGGGGGAGGAAGGTGGAACAGCTTCGCCTGGTCCTGCTGGGCAGACGGCCAAGGCAGGGTGCCCCGCACCCACTCCACCGGGTCCTCCCACACCGCCTTCTGCCCGTGGACCTTGGGTGTCACAACATACCACAATGGTAAAATTAGAGCGCCACAGGTCCTGTGAAAGGGGAGCCGAGTGTCCCCAGGCGGCATTAGACTCACTCCCCCCCCCCCCCCCGGGCCCTCGGCTCTCCCCCCCCCCCCCCCCCCCGAATCGCATGTGAGCTGGGGACTGTTTCCTGGACACAGTTGCTACCTGTGGCGTCTCACCTTGATGCCGTCCTTGGCCCCCTCCTGCAGGTACGGAATGATAGAGTGGTTCCAGAGGTCGATGAACCACGATCGAAACTCATCCACTGTGACCGGACATGACAGGAAGAAACACGGGCCTGAGGACGCAGAGGGAGGAAGAGGTGAGGTGAGGACACGGGCGAGGGGGGAACACACCGGACACAGAGTTCAAAGGGCCAGTGTGAAAGATCTCGCTGAAATGGATCGATTGGGCAACAGAGGACATTTCAGTTGTGTTGACATGAATCACCGGACACTAAGACACACATTTGAGTCTGAATGATGAGTGGGTCATATAACTACAGTTAGAGAAACAACGAGTGAGTACTGGACGCCATTTTGTATCCATTCGGTGAGTCCCTGTACACAGAGATGAGCTCCGAAAAATAAAATAGATCCCCTGAGCCAAGGAGCCATTTTGTATCCAAACACTGACGTAGGTTCATTATTTATAGATAGATTTTTTTGGCTTATACATTCAAAAGCATTTTTTAAAGGGAAATTATGCAAGAAATTAAAATAGCAGATAGGTTTGTAAAGTTAAGTATACTGCAGTGATTGGAAACAAATGGCTGCCTGTGATAGACCTCATTTGTAGCTACTCCAACAATCCTACACACTGAGCCTTTAAATCCGATTTGTATCTCCAACAAAAAAACAGAAAAAAAATCAATGGACTTGTCCTGTCCTGCTTCGTACCGATGAGGAAGTCGGACGTGCTGTGTTTCTCCAGGAAGGCGTGCAGGTGATACCAGAGTTTGGGCACCCAGTCCAACACCTTGATCAGGTCGTCGTTGGTCAGGTTCCTCTCGTTCTCCGACTCCATCATCTTCCTGTGCAAATACCGCACCAAGAAGCCGTTGGCCGGTTCCACGTTGTTGGAGAAGGTCACCATTCTGAAAGAAGAAGAGGAGGTCAAGGTCACAACGCAAACACTGGGAGTGGACGAACAAGTCGACGACGCATCTCTCTTGTCTACATCAATATTAGAGTTTGCAGTTTGTTGTATCCTGCCTGAAAATGGATACAATAACAAATAGCAAATTGATCAATAGCAATCTTGTCTCACTAATAAGTTCTCATTTGATTTAATCTCCTAGATCAAGCGATGACATAGAATATTATGACAAAATCAAATAATAACACACTTCATGTTTATCACGGCTGAACAAAGTTAAATTGTACCGACTGAAATCAAACTTCATTTGATTACGATGCAATAATATCATTCATAAGCACAGAGTAATTGTCCAGAGGATGTAACTGTATTTATTTGATTACTCCGCAGTGATCCTCAAATCTAATCTCAGGTTAATGATGAGGAACTCACTGAAAGACAACAACAAAAAAAACAAAGACAAGAGGAGAAGAAAGAACCGTTTCCTCCACAAACCTGAAGCTGAGATGAAGACCATGGTTGGCCGTCATCTTCACTGGCTGGTTGCTTGTTCCAATTATGTACGGACTAAAACAAACAGATTATTTATGTCATGTATTAACAACACTTTATTTTAAAAGGGAAGCATTTAAAAAAAAAAAATGGATTCATCCCTCAAGCCATTGCCATATTGAAAAAAAAAAACAAATTACCATTTGTGATATTTGCAGGTGAGAGCTCCGTTGACGAGTTCACTGATGGAGGCCGGGTCGTGAATATCATCCAGAATCACCACCAGGGGGACCTCTGACGTGCTGCTTTCCCGATCGATCTGATTGGCCAGGTTGGAAAGATACAGCTGCAGATCCTGCAGAGGAGGGAGGAACAGAGATGACCCAAAACCGACACAAAGGCACCGTCTCGCCACATGAATCATATTGGCGGTTCCATCACCTTGCATGACTGGCGGTGCATGTTGAACTTGACCACGATGGCGTCGGTGACTTCGCGGGCGCTGCGGTCCACCAGGTACTCGGCCAGCCGGGCGGCCAGGTAGCTCTTGCCCGTGCCGCTGGGTCCGGACAGGACGAGGCGGCGGTGTTTGAGCAGCAGGCTGATGTAGTGCTGCATCATGGGTTTGGGGATGAGCGTTTCGAATACCAGGCTGTCCACACACTTCTCCTTTAAGCCTGGGGAGAGTGCGAGAAAATTCGAAGATTCAACGCGGCGCTAACGAGCTGCGGAGCCGCCGACTGCGCGCAAATCACCTGCCACGAATCAGAGGTGGTGATCAAGCCCAAGATGGACACTTGATATTGAGGCGAGGTTGTAGAATGACGTTATCAAAGGTGCAGTGTGGGAGATTTGGTTACATCTGGAGGTAAAGTTGCCCGTTGGATCCATGGCCTCACCCTCGCCGAGCCTTTGAATGTATATTTACACGAGGAGCGGGTCCTCTCCACGGAGGCCGCCATGTTTTTATAGCAGCCCAGAGTGGACGTACTAAACAGCTAATGACACCTGAAGTCTACCATCGCTTCTCCTGCATGCGCACACAGGTAAGGGCGAGGTGATGGATCATGCAACTTCACCTCTAGAGGTCACCAAATATTACACACTGCACCTTTAAATGAAAATGTATCAAGATTTAAATCGATTCATGAATGAAAATGTCTCCTCTCAATATAACCAACATAAACCAAGTGCAAAGTTCTTCACACTTTGCTCAATCTTCCCACGGGCCGGACTGGAACCTCTGGCGGGCCGGTTCTGGGCCCGCGGGCCGTAGGTTGGACTCCCCCTGGTGTAGAATTCCATCATTAACTAAGGCAAAGAGGACGAGCGAGGCAGGTAGATGCTGTGCGAACGAATGGCCTCCCATGTGTCCCATCAACAACAAAGGCCTCAGGACTTTTACTCTGAAAATAACTTCTGTGTGTTGTGCATCGAGTCCACACAGCCTTCACATCCACGGAGCCCATGTGTCTGAGGGTCCGGTCAGCCAGCTGGGCCTAACTGCTCCAGGATCATGTTACCCAGGGCTCTGTCTGTCTGTCTGTCTGGGCTGCCGCTGATTTCCCAACTCTCGCAGCACTCCGCTCCTCGCATTCCCGCATGCGAAGGTGCAGCAGGGGTCAACTTGCCAAGCCACAACCCTCGGCTCTCCTCGCTGACCACCGCTCCGGTTTAGAGTCACTGATGGACTCCACATATGTGCGCCCCTCGCGAATCAAAACACATATAAAGACCATAAACCACATTTATCTGCACTTGCGCTCATTGTGTTACAGCTGAATACACAATATGAACACACTCGTCTAAAAATATCGTCCAGAAATGCATATTTCAGTGATGGGGAATTGATGAGTTCATCAGCTGTCACGGGGGTCGTCTGAGTTTCTACAGCTTTTGTTATGAAGTGGGAAGACTTTGATGAGGTGTTCCGTGAACGTAAACACATTTTGAAAAGAGACGTGTAAAGCTATACTGAATGTGACGCATACGTGGGCCTTGTAGCAGTTGCTCTAGTAAACAAACAGACATGGTGATGCGCGTAAACATTGCACAGATGTGCTGATAGAGCGTAAATAAGAATGGCCGACACATCTCCTCTTCTTCCTGCGGTTCAAAAAGAAAGCCAAAAATACACAGCATAGGAGCGCGGCCGAGGTCACGCAGATACAAATCTTATCTCAGCCAGGGGCCAGGTTATTATAGCACTGCAGGGCTAACTGCTGATTTTAAAGGTGTAGTGCGTAGGATTTGGTGACATCTAGAGGTGCAGTTGCATGTTGTGTGCATCACCTCACCCTCACCCTTCTGAGAATGCAGGAGATCCTTTAACAGAGTTCAGGAGTCATTAAAACTCAAAAGATGTTTAGTAAATCCACTTACTACTGTAAAAACATGGCGGCCAACCACCAGGTGGTGATCAACACATTTGCCATGTTATACATCTTTACAGGTTTAATATTCAGGCCTTGTTGGCTGGGGTCCTCATCCAAACAATTTAGAAAACCTGCATAATGTACCTTTAAATGTGATGTATGATTTTACTAAAGACAAGTCGCCTCTAAATTTAGCATGAATGCAACTTTTATTGAAAGTGATTGAGGTGCCCCTACTTCTACTGTAGCTTGCAGTTACACACTGAGCACACGCAGAGTTCTACATCAACAAATTGTGCATTCTGAACCTTCTAACTTTATCATTTTCTCTTACATATCTGACTAATTGAGCTTTAGATGACTGGAATTATAGAAATACATTTCTAAATCCAGTCTGAGCGTGTACATCCCGTGTCTTCACTGACCTTTCAGAGACACAGTGATGGAGCTGGGGCCCCGGGACATGCAGCGAGACGGCTGGGTCTCGGGGGCGTCTCCGCCCAGCACCCTCTTGATGTGGCCCATGCTGTAGCTGTATATGGAGTCAGTGGAGAGGCCCAGGCTGGAGGTGGGGTCAACTTTGGTGATGTACACCTGAGTGGAGAAGAGGAAAGCAGAGGAATGAGCGAAGGATAAAACTGTTTACAGGTCTCACGGGACAAAGTAAACATGGTGTGTACATGACGGTTACAAGCTCCTGCTCCTGAGCCCCTTTCGTTTATTAGGCTCCATATGAATGACTCCGTAGTTCACTGGAGAGACCTTGTAAATACAACTATGTACGGTTTCATTACATTTAAAGGTACAGTGTGTAAGATTTAGGTCATTTGTGTCACTTCTAAAAACAATTACATGCTGACATTTTCATCGATTTATAATCCCATGTATGTCATTTCCCCCCCCAATTCCCTAAATGGAGCCCATTAATGTATGATATTATTTACATGAGGGGGGGGTCCTCTCTCTGGTGGCTGCCATGTTTTTACAGTAGTAAAAGTGGATGTTCTCCTGCATGTTCAGAAGGGTGAGGGTGAGGTGATGGACTCGACGCGCAACGTCACCTCTGGAGGCCACCGAATCGTACACACTGCACCTTTAAATACTTGTTTTACTGCTGTGTTTGTGGGTTTTACTGTAAGCAGAGGGGGAATGTAGTGTGTTTAAAGAAGATGCTATTTCTGCAGCTTAGCTTTCACCACTGCCCACTTGTTGGACAAGCTAAATTTAATGTGACAGCTGAACGGCCAGCGTGAAGATGCAGAGTGTACATTCAGTTCCTGGGCAGACGGACTGAACAGAGAGAGAGAGAGAGAGAGAGAGAGAGAGAGACACAGAGAGAGAGAGAGAGAGAACAAGAAAATGCCATTGCACCTTGAAAGCCTGACTGACGGCTGAATCCAGCATGGTCCAGTCCATCCTCCCGTTCACCCTGACCGTGCCCACGAAGAAATCCTGCTGTTTCACTTCCTGTTGGCGCGAGAAAGGCGACATAGAGGTTTTGTGTTCATCAAGAGGATCGTGCGGAATTACAAGACTTAGTACCTCTTTGAAGACGTGCAAATCCGCGACGCAGACGACGACCCGGACACGATGATCGTCCCTCTGCGAGGACAGACTGAGAGAGTCTGCCGCGTGCACGTCTGAGGAGGAGAAGACAAAGGAGGATTTGTACGGTAAATCAGCTCTGAGCCTCTTGGAGGACCTTCAGAATAAAAGCTTGATTCTTCTAGCAGAACATACGATGCGATTGTCGCATCCAAAGTGGAAGCATACACCCAAAATGGCCACTTTATAAGGTACACCTGTTAAAATCTATTAAAAAGGTGCAGTGTGTAAGATTTTGGTCATTTTTGTCACTTCTATAAATATTACAAAATAATTACATACTGACATTTTCACGAATTTCCTGAAATGAGCCCATTAATGTATATTTACACGAGGAAGGCCGCGAGGGGGGGGGGGGGGTCCGCTCTATGGGGGCCGCCATGTTTTTAACGTAGTAAAAGTGGACGTACTTTTGACATCCATATGTCACCACATCTTACACACTACACCTTTCACTTTACCTGAGCTGCCCCCTTCGCTCAGCCCCCTGCTGTAGCTTTTTGGCATGTGCATGGCCACCGACTGTCGCGGTGATGAGCCTGCCAGCGTGGTGAGGCCCGAGGACTGGGACACGGAGCTGGACGGCCCAGGTGAGGGACAGGGGGACAGACCGCCTGTCTTCAGGTGGTCATTCTCAGACTTCAGGTTTTCCACCGTCCTCTGCAGAAAAAGAAAGGTACAATGCCTGATCGACAAAACATCAGAAAACAATCGTAAACATGAAAAAACAAAAAAAACAAAAACAACAACCACCGACCTGCATGTTGGTCATGGCCTCCTGCAGCTGCTCCAGCTGATGAGCCGAGCTCAGAGCTTCCAGGCGAATGTCTGTCAGTTTTCTCTCCTTCTCCCACAGCTCGGTACGCAGCTCCGACACGACCTTATCGCCGCCGCCCTCGCCCTCGCCCTCGCCATCGCCTCCTTCACACAGTCTGACAGGCAAAGACGAGCGCGTTAGGGAGCCGCGGAGGCAGCGAGGTTCAGCGCCGCGGCATCACATGCAATCGTGTTAAAACTGGAATCACGGCAGGCTGAGGTTTACCCCACTGATGATGCCGACACTGAGGATTTCATGGCTGATGGAGGATTGTCGCCGATGTGGTGGACCTTCGGGGAGGAGGGCGCGGAGGATTCTGGGGTGGAGATCTCCTCGATGTCGGCGTACGGCCCCGCCTTGGCGCCCTTCTTATTGAAGGCTTTGTTGAAGGAGCTGCGCAGCTGTTCAGGGGAGAGATTTGAAAACCACCGTGACAAACCTGGATTGAAGGTGCAGTGCGCAAGATTTGGTGACATCTAGAGGTGGAGCTGCATGTTGATTCCATCACCTCACCCTCACCCTTCTAAGCATGCAGGAGAAACGATGACCCATCACCTAAACATGGCGCCCCCCCCCCCCCCTACCCGTGGCCCCCCCCCCCCCCCCCCCATAGAGAGGACCCCCTTCTCATGTAATTATACATTAATGGGCTCATTTAAGGAAAGAAAGAAATAAAACATTTAGGTGATTTCAAAAATGACCGACACACTGCTCCTTTAAACGTACAAAACCAAATGTGTTCAATACGAAACAAAATCGTGAAAATCTCAATATCAAGTCATGTAATGCTTTTGAGGGGAGGAACCATATCAGCACATGAAGCCACATTTTCAATACGATCACTGTACAAAAGAAAGTAGATGATTCACATGGAAAAGCACATGTAGGACAAAAAGTGAAGGATGACTCATAAAGAGGGAGGGTGAATGGAAAAAGGGGGGGGGGGGTTCTTCTCAGTGGAGGGACAAGACAGTTCTGTTTACTGGGGCAACACCACTCACCTCAAAGACCTAAAATAAAAAAGCAGGGCAGCATGAGGGAGAGACCAGAGTGATACTTAATAACAGATCAGGAAGAAGAGAAGGAGGAGAATCACACACGTGCACATGCAGGAGCAGGAAGTAGGACGGGGTCAGAGGCGGGAGTCTCGGGTTTGAACGTCATACGCTCAAATTCGGCTCAGCTGCTCACAAAATAGGTCAACGGCCCAAACACATGCTGAGTCATGTGTAACAAGCAACTTGTAAACAAACTCACTTTTCCACATCGGCCTGTGTTAGTCACAATTCAATCCAATAACGAGTAAAGGTGCAGTGTGTACGACTCGGGCCATTTTTGTCACTTAAAAAAATATTACAAAACAATTACAGACTAACATTTTCATGAATTTATGAACACTTGAATGTATTATTTTATTCCGTTACCCTTAAATGAGGAGCGGGAACTCTCTAAGGGGGCCGCCATGTTTTTACAGTAGCCCATTGTGGACATACTAAACTAAATCTTTTGAGTTTTAATGACACCGAAGTCGAGCATAGGTTTTCCTGCATGTTCAGAAGGGAGAGGGTGAGGTGATGGATACAACATGCAACTTCACCTCTAGAGGTCACCAAATCTTCCACACTGCACCTTTAAAGATTTGATCTGCAGCTCAAATTTGGATTGATTAAATACACTCGAATGTATCACATATTGTAGTGATACGCGCTTTAATGATATCATGTTGATGTCAAATGTCAGTGTCTAACAAGATGAACACTTTTAAAAACCAGAATGATTCATAAATCTGAAAAGTTGTACCCCATCGCAGTGTTTGCACATTCTAAAGCTTTGTATTGATAGATATCCAACTTCTGTTTCATCACTGTTGATCAAAATTCTATTCCTCTGATAAATGTGACTCTATTGCCCCAGACATACTACTACTACTGATCTGGCCTGTAAAGAAACATGAGCACAACCCACTGTAAACGCATGTGGTCTTGCAAATGTATGGAACTTAGCGGTACAGGTTTTGCTGACATCCGCAGGTTTTGTTGACGCCTGCGAGCCCAAAGATTCTGGATTCAGAAAACGAATTGTAAACGGAGCTTTCTAAATCAGCGTTACCACCACCAGCCTGTGTGTGTGTGTGTTATCTGTGTGTGACCCCTCACCCAGCTCTTCTTCTTCTTCTTCTTGGCCTCCTGCTCTTTCAGACTCCCCATGCTGGAGTGGCTGGTGGTGCTGGCGAGGCTGGAGAGGCTCTCGGATGAATTCTGCCGATTGATCAGCGGCTCTGCGAACCAGGAGGGATGTGAGTGAGTTAGTGAAAGTCCTCACCATGAACGTACCCCCTCCGCAGGTCATCGTACCTTTGGGTGTGATGTCTGGGTTACTGAGAGCCCCCTGGATGATCTCCTGGGCCTCGGTGTTTTTAGCCTTCAGGTTGTCGATGGTGTCCTTCAGCTCAGTGAGCTCCGAGTCCTGCGGGGGGGTGGGGGGGGGGGGCGGGGGGCACACGGAGAAGCATTCATGTTAGTAACTGAACCGAGATGCATTCGATGTGAGGATTTGTGGAATGCCCATCTGCTTTCAGATGAGGATGACGGGGAGTGCTGAGTGGCCGATGACATCATGGAATTTATCCCACTATGAAAAGCAATGACATGATTTGATGTGATTTCCAGATCAAGTACTATGTCACCTGGTAACTTTGATTTCACTAAATCAGATGTGAACTACATTATGACCAAATTAAAGGTGCAGAGTGAACGATTTTTTAGACTTCTAAAAATATTACAACACAATTGCATACGGACATTTTCATCAATTCATATTCTCATAAATGTTATTTTTTTCCCCCATTACACTTAAATGAGCCCATTAATGTATATTTACATGAGGAGCATGGGTCCTCTCTACGGGGGCCGCCATGTTTTTACGGAGATATAAGTGGACGTACTAAACCTTTTTTCAGAGTTTTAATTACAACTGTCTGAAAAAAGTCTGAAAGTTCTGAGGAGTGAGATACAACACACAACAACATGATACCTTTTGGTCCGAGGAGACCGACAGGGTCTGCAGGCGAGCTGTCATCAGGGCCAGGCTCTGCTCAAACGCTGCCACCAGGTTTGCCTTTAAGAGAGAGAGAGAGAGAGGGAGAGAGAGAGGGAGAGAGAGAGAGAGAGAGAGAGAGAGAGAGAGAGAGAGAGAGCAGTGAGAGGCAGACAGACTGGTTTTGGACAGA